>JACEIK010001217.1:230723-249229 GCA_018107945.1 Datura stramonium
TATTTATAAAAAAATACTTTTAAAATAATAAATTAAATTTAACGCCCAAAACTTACGGTTTTACCCCTGGAACTTACACTCTAAATTTTGAAACTTACGTTTTATGGATCTATGCCTTTTATTTACGCCCCGGTGCGTTTTTAATACGACCCACCTGGGACTCTATAACAATCTGAAAGTTTCTAAGAATATGCCCTAGACTTAAAGAAAGAAATTAGTTGGAAAGTGAAAAATTTTGTTTAGAATGAGTCGTGTTAGGTGACCTAATAGGTCATGGTCAGACCCGTGAGGAGCAGTCAAGAGGTGCAGCAAAGTTCAGTGACCACGGACGACCCAACGAGTTGTTAGGTAGGTGACGACTCGTTAGGTCGGCCTTCGGAGGATGCTGGAGATCCAAGATGGGGTCCTGAGGCAGTGATGACCACAGACGACCTGACAAGTCATCCTGTCAAGTAACAACCCATTAGGTCAGTCGTGGGAAGGAGGAGCTGGAATCATGGGCTTCAGTGGCAACGGGAGGAATCACGAGTTGTAGGATGGACAACGATTCGTGAAGTCAATCATCGTCAGACTCGAGAATAATTTGTGAGAAATATTCCAGTGCACTCTACGGCTTGACACCACGAGTCGTTGCCAAGCCCACGACTCGTAGAGTGCCCGTGGGGACTGGCAGGTGAATTTTTTCTGTGAATTTCCAAGGGTATTTTCATAAAATTCTATGCTTCTAACTCCTAAACTACGTCGTTTTGAGCATTGTATGAGATATTTTTAATGGTTTTTCTAGCCTAATCTCTTATTCCCTCAAGATATTCACTTAAACTCTTCTTCCTCCTCTCTCTCAAGACTAATGATTCAATTAGAGTTCTTCAAGGGCTTCAAAGGTTGAATTCTAGTGGGGATTTCTCCTATTCAGGTATGTGGGACTTCAACAAGGATCTTTTTCCATCCTTGTGTCACAATTTTTTATACTTAAAATTCAATTTTCTTGATTTTCTAGAAAACATATTCTACGGTTCGATTTTGTGGATAAATTCTCATATACCTCCTATGAATTCTAAGACCCATTATGATTAAAAATCATGTATGCTTATGGGATTACCTTCAACATCACGAATTATGTACTTGGTATGAGAAATTCATGATTTTAGAATTTTCACCATGAAATAGCCTAGAATCTTAAATGGGATTCGTGATAATTCACAAGCTCTTATTATGAACTTGCATCCATATCTAAAGTATATGAAGATCGTATGAATTCTCTTAAACCTAGAATATATGATTTAATAGACATGTTGATGGGTCTTACATGAATCTAAGATATACATCATATGCTACGAACTTGGGATTTGAATGTTGTGGATGCGTGTAAAGTATGATCTGATCCTATCAATGCTTAATGAAAGTAGAATGTATGATTTAAATGATGATTCGGGACTATGATGATATGAATTATGATGATAATGTATGAGATTGATCCTTCAGACCTTTGGGCTTGTTGTTAGTAGAAAGTAGCCTTAATCGATTCTAAATGATTTAGTATGATATTCAGTATGAGGTAACAATTGAATTCTCATGTCTCTGATTAACTGAAGTGACTTAGACTAGATGAATAACATCAGACCGGTGACCTCCATGTTCTAGTTTACCGGGACTCTCCATAGAAGAGAATGTTTCCTTTAGTCAGTCAGGGACTTTCCATAGCAGAGAATATTTTCCTTAGTCAGTCAGGGACTCTCCATAGTACAGAATATTTTCCTTAGTCAGTCAGGGACTCTCTATAGAGAGAATGTTTTCTTTAGTCAATCTGGGACTCTCCATAGCAGAAAATGTCTCCCTTAGTCTACGATATCAGTCCAGCTCAGCTTCGTATAATTTTAGATTTCAGTTAAAAATTAGTTTAGCCAAATTCAGAATCAATTATCAACAGATAATCTGTATAGTGTGTGGTATCGGTTACAACTTCAGTTCTCAGTATATGTATATCACATGAGCCCTATGCATCAGTTTGATTAATACTTTATAAAATGTTTTCAAATAAAAGTTTCATGTTAATATATATGTGTATCTCAGACAGGGTCATTATATTTCCATTCAATTATTTATCCAGTAATGTATTCAGTTTACTTCCTTTTTGTATACATGCATGTTTTAGCTTATTTACGCTTTCCGCATACTCAGGACATTCCAAGTACTAACTGCATACTTTATGTGCTATATCATTTCATGATATAGATTCATGTTTCTAGACTCAACCTCGTGATTAGACACACTTCATTCCCCTCTCAGCTGCTTGTGATGAGTCCTCATCTCTCGGGGATGCAAGTTATATTTTCATTATGATTTAGTTTTCAGATTTTTGGAGTTAGCTGGGGGCTTGTCCCAGCAACTCGTCAGTTTATAGAGGCTTTCAAACTTGTCTAGATAGATTCAGCTTTGTATCAATGTGTTGATAGATTTGTTCTTATGGTTTTAATTAGACTCATTCAGTTAGCTTCCGCCTGGTTATGATTTCTGTTAGTTGTTACTCTGATATGTTACGCTATGATCATGCCATGGGTCGATTTGGAGCCTCTTGGGGTTCTTGTCCTGTATCTCGATTCGGGCCTATATTCGGGTTGTGACGGACTCTCCCCGAAACTCCTTTAAATACACTAATTTGTCATATATGAAGTACTAACATTATAAAAATGATGAAATATAGACAATCAATATTATTCCTTTTTCTATTTAAAATCTATTTAGCATTGGAAGGACCTTTTCAAAGTCAAAGGATAGATTCACATTTGTAGGTTTCACAGTTTCATCTCCTTTAAGTATTATAATAGTGGAATCAATAAAATAGAATCCATGAAAATCATCTATGATAAAATAGCATCCAATAAATATCATTCACTAAAATATAATTTTATATCCCGGGAACCCAAGGATCAGACCCGGGAGTCAAATGGAAAAAATTTGGGAAAATATTGCAGCAGTGCAGGACGAGTCACTAGATGACTCATGAGGAGACCCCACGAGTCGTCAGGTGGCTTGTAGGGAGGTTGGAATGGGGTGAGGAGCTGAGGTCCCCACGGGCATGGGAACGACTCGTGGTCAGCTACCACGAGTCGTCACGTCTCCTGTGGGGTGAGGTTGAGGGTTACGTGGAGGTCTGACCAGTGCACCTAACGGATGGGACCCCACGAGTCGTGGCCAATCCCAATGTCTCATGAGGTGGGTCGTGAGAAAGCCAGTGGAAATTTAATTAAGGATGAGGCAGTGTACTTGACGGAAGGTGACCACGACTCATGGTCAGGGGTGAAGAGTCGTTGAGTCACCCGTTACAGTCACCTGGAAGTTATTTCCTGCGAATTAGTAAGGGCCTTCTCGTAATTTCCTACACTCCTAAGGCTCAAACTACGTCATCTTGAGGTCTAGACAAGTTCTTTTAAGGGGAAATAATTCATGTTAAGTCTCATTTGATGCTTGCAAGAGTTAGATAAGGGAGTAGGAGGTGATCCAAGGGTTCTTCTTCAAATTCTCCGAATTTTCATCTTGGGCTTTTCAGGGGAGTTAAGAATCAAGTAATTCCAAGTATGTGGGGTTTTGAATGGGTAGTTTAGTCCCTACCCATGCCCAATTCTTCACAAATTCTATGTTTAAAGTTACTAAATCTTTATGGGTCTTAACCTAAATGCATGATTCCTAAAAAATTGATATGAGCTTGTTGTAGTATGTCTAAATCTTGTTTTATTCTATGATTGATGATCTAATCCCTAAAAGCATGGGTGCCCAAATCATGAGGATTTTTAGTAAAGTTCATGGTTATGGTGATTCCTCAAGCATTATATGAATTTTTGAATTTTAAGCATGTGTTCAATCTCTCATGTTATTATGAACACGTTTTCTATAATATTTAAGCATTTCAAGGATGTTGAAAATATGGGCACTACCCCCATGTTGCTTATGGTTCATGAACTATGATTTTGGCCGATTCACGGGCCCGATTTTATGGCTAGTATTATGAATTCTCAAGAATGCTATGATTATCACGATTTAACTAGCCATGCATGTCATGTATTAATTTCTATGAGCACGTTGCATGTTTTGGGAGTAGTACTTAACACCGAGTAGGTTCGAGGCCCAAGTTACTCCCTTAATCTCAGAACTACGTGCCACTGTGGGTTATGTTTGGGACCTTCTCAGTGACTGTCCCGTATGCCCTACGGGGCCTTCATGAGTGATATCACGCCATTCATGGTTCTACCCTTGGCAAGGTATGAACGGCCTCCCGACTAGGCTTACAGGTCGAGCTCCATGCGTGCTCATATGGGGTATGTTGGTTATAGAAATCTCACACTGTTCCTTATTGTTTTAATTCATGTATGATTATGTTCTTTTGGATCAAGTCATGTTTTATGAAAATTTTTTCTCTCATGTTGTGTCTATGACAGGTTTATGAATGCTTTTGGGAAACCTTGAGCCCTTCTATATATTTATGATTTCAGTCTTTATGATCATGGTGTTCTACTCCTATGACTCTTATGTTTTTAAGCATTGTTTTACTTACCTAGCATACTTAGTACATTCCTAGTACTGAGTAGCATATTTTTTCTATGTTGTATCATTTCATGATACAGGATCCGGATCCCAGATTCAGCATCACTCCTAGCTTGCTCTCAGTTCTGCTCTCAGTTCTCATTGGTGAGTCCTCATGATTCGAGGGCTTTATGTTCATATCTTTGCTATCTTTTAGTTTTCAGAATGTTGGGGTTAGTTGGGGTCTTGTCCCTTCAACCCGTCTATTATGATTAGAGGTTTTCAGACCTATTTGTAGTATTATGCTGTTTATGCTTGGATCATGTATTGATGTTTCTTACATTTCATGTCGCGGTTTTCTTTTAGTTCATGATCATTAAGCTAATTCTTCTGCCTTATGTGAATGGTTTAGTTATATGTTCATTCCATGGGTTAACTTGGGGTCCCTTGAGGCTCCTTTTCCCGTGTTTATGATTCGGGTATACTCTCAGGTTATGACACACTTGGTATCAGAGCCATAGGTTTAGATGTGTCCGAGGGAGTCTGAAAGCCGCATTAGGTAGAGTATTTTTCATGGGTGTGAAGTGTGCCACACTTATGACGAAGAGGCTACTAAACGTTTTAGGAAATGTTCCCTTCTTTCATGATCCATGTCGTGCAATGAAAAGTCTCTCCATCCTTCTAATTCGTGCTATTCGCGATTGCAGAAAATTATGGCTCCCAGAAGAATAAACAGAAGGAGGAACAGAAATGATGAAGGCCACATAAGTGGCAATGATCATGGGCGTCAGCAAGCCCCACCTATCCAGGAGCCCCAGGCAGCAGAGCCCCCACGCTGAGTTTCGGGCAGTTATTCAGATGTTGGCGCAAGCCTTGACTACTCAGGTCAACCAATAGGCTGTTGCGCATGTCCCAAAGAATGGCAACGCAGCGGCGACTCGAATTAGAGACTTCTTGAGGATGAACCCTCCCAAGTTCATGGGATCAAAGGTGGACGAGGATCCATATGATTTAATTGAAGAGATCTTGAAGGTCACTTAGGTTATCGAGGTGACAAATGAGGAGTGTGTTGACTTGGCCTCTTATCAGCTAAAGGAGGTCACTGATATTTGGTTCAAGCAATGGAAGGACAACAGGGCAGTGGGAGCGGGTCCTATCAGCTGGGATGAGTTCCACATGGCCTTTCTCGACAGGTTCTTCCCTTGGGAGATGAGGGAATTGAAAGTAGCTGAGTTTGTTAACCTCAAATAGGGAAAGATGACAGTGTTTGAATATTCACTTGAGTTCACTCGCCTGTTAAAGTATGCCCTAAAGTTAGTGATGGACTAGAGGGCGTGGGTGAGCAGATTCGTGCAGGGAGTAGCCGAGTATCTGGACAAGGACTGCAGAAGACCCATGCTTCATCAGGATATGGACTACCCACGGATAGTCCTTTATGCCCAACAGATGGAGGCAGCTCATATGAGGCAGAGAGAGTCCAAGAGGGCCAGAACTGATAGCCACCGGTTCTCCCAACCGAGGCCAAGAGGTGGGACTCACTGTCAGTCCCAACACAGGTCTATTACACCAGCACCATCTTCATCTAGTACCCCATCCAGGCCTCGAGACGATCAAGGAGTAGGGCCTCAGGTTCAAGGGGTCAGAGTAGTATGCGCACAGAGCGTACATTCCCATCTTATGCTAGTTGTAGGAAGAACCACCCAGGGAGGTGTTTGGTGGGCTCAGATGCTTGTTTCGGGTGTGGAAAACTCGGACACAGGCTCAAGAATTGCCCCGCAGCCAGGTCAGGGGGTGATGGAGCCCGCACTCCAGCAGCTAGTTTAGCAGCTCCAGTGGCACGTCCTATTCAGTAGGGTGCTTCGAATGGTCTAGCTGGTGGCCAGCGCCAGAACTAATTTTATGCACTTGGCTCTCAACAGGAGCAGGAGACCTCTCCCGATGTGGTTACGGGTATGTTGCGAGTCTTTCATATTGATGCTTATGCTTTGTTAGATTCGGGAGTTACATTGTCTTTTGTGACACCTTACATTGCTAGTAACTTTGGAGTCAGTCTTGAAATTTTGTCATAACTGTTTTCTGTATCTACTTTGGTTTGTGATTCAGTCGTAGCGAGGCGGGTATATATAGGTTGCCCCATTACAGTATTGCATAAGGTTACCTCCACATACTTAGTAGAATTGGCTATGACTGATTTTGACATCATTTTGGGCATGGATTGGTTGTTTGCATGTTATGCTTCTATTAATTGTAGAACCCGAGTGGTGGAGTTCCGATTTCTAGGTGAACTAGTTTTAGAATGGAGGGGTAGTTCAGCGGTACCTGTAAGCCGCTTTATCTCCTATCTCAAGGCCAGGAAAATAATTTCTAAGGGTTGTATTTACCATTTGGTTAGGATTAAGGATTCCACGTCCGAGACCCCAACCATTTAGTCAGTCCCCGTGGTATGTGAGTATCCAAAGATATTTCCAAATTACCTACCAGGTGTTCCTCCTGAGAGGGAGATTGATTTTGATATTGATCTTTTACCCGATACACAGCCCATATCGATTCCTCCTTATCAAATGGCCCCAGCCGAGCTAAAAGAGTTAAAGAAGCAGTTGAAGGATTTGCTGGATAAGGGTTTCATCAGGCTGAGTAAGTCTCCATGGGGTGCCCCAGTGTTGTTCGTCCGGAAGAAAGATGGTTCTCTTCGGATGTGTATTGACTATAGGCAGTTGAACAAGGTAACCGTCAAGAATAGGTACCCTTTACCCAGGATTGATGACCTATTTGATCATCTTTAGGGTGCCAAATGTTTCTCCAAGATAGATCTCAGGTCCGGGTATCACCAGCTCAGGGTTCGGGAGAGCGACATCCCGAAGACTGCTTTCAGGACTCGGTANAACAAGAACATCAAGCACCCATTAGTTACTTCAAGGCATATCTGGATGTTCATGATAGTGTTCATTGACGACATATTGATATACTCCAGGAGCGAGGAGGAGCATGTCGCACACCTGAGGGTGGTACTCCAGACCCTCAAGGATAGCCAGCTATACGCCAAGTTCAGCAAATGCAAGTTCTGGCTGAACTCAGTTGCATTCTTGGGACATGTAGTGTCAAGCGAAGGTATAAGGTTGGATTCCCGGAAAATAGAGGCGGTAAAGAACTGGCCCAGACTGGTAAACCCTTCAGATATCAGGAGCTTTGTGGGCTTAGTGGGTTATTATCGGAGGCTCGTGGAAGGTTTCTCACCCATTGCAACCCCATTGACTAGATTGACTCAGAAAAAAGCAAAGTTCCAATAGTCAGAGGCTTGTGAGAAGAGCTTCCAGGAATATAAGGCCCGACTCACTTCAGCACCGGTGTTGACTTTACCGGAGGGCACCAATGTCTTTGTTGTATATTGTGATGCTTCGAGAGTCAGACTGGGACGTGTATTGATGCAGTATGGGAAAGTCATAGCATATGCTTCTAGATAACTGAAAATTCACAAGAAGAATTACCCAACCCATGATCTTGAGTTGGTCGCAGTGGTGTTTTCTTTGAAGATATGGTGAAAACTACTTGTATGGGGTTCATGTAGATGTATTCACGAACCATAAGAGCTTACAATATGTGTTCATGTAGAAGGATCTCAATCTTCGACAACGGAGATGGTTGGAGCTACTTAAGGACTATGACATAAGTGTCCTTTACCACCCGGGTAAGGCCAACATGGTAGCGGATGCCCTTAGTAGACTCTTTATGGAGAGTGTGTCACACGTGAGTGAAGACAAGAAGGAGCGAGTAAAGGAGGTACATCGACTTGCACAGTTGGGAGTTAGATTAGTTGGCTCGACCAATGGTGGTGTAGTTGTTCAGAACGGATCAGAGTCGTCCTTGGTAACAGAGGTGAAGGCTAAACAAGATGAAGATCCAACATTGGTAAATTTGAAAGAAGCTGTTCAAAATTAGAAGGTAGAAGTCTTCTCTAAAGGGGGAGATGGTTTGCTTCGGTACCAGGGTCGCTTATGTGTTCCGAACGTGGGTGATTTGAGGAGTCGGATGTTGCATGAAGCTCACGGATCCAAATATTCTATCTATCCAGGTGCCACCAAGATGTATCATGCCTTGCGGGAAATCTACTGGTGGAATGGCATGAAGAGGGATATTGCAGAATTTGTAGCCAAGTGTCCGAATTGCCAACAACTGAAAGTTGAGCATCAGAGACCGCGAGGTGTACTTCAAGATATCAACATTTCTACTTTGAAGTGGGAATAAATCAACATGGACTTTATAAGATGTTTACCCCGCACTCGTACACAGTATGACTCCATTTGGGTTGTTGTGGACAGGTTAACCAAGACTGCTCATTTTCTACTAGTCAAAACCACTGATTCAGTGGAAGATCATGCCAAATTATACATTCGAGAGTTGGTTAGATTGCATGGAGTGCCCTTGTCCATCATATCGGACAGAGGTACTCAGTTTACCTCTCAGTTTTGGAGATCTTTTCAAAAGGGACTTGGTACTCAGGTCAAGCTTAGCACGACATTTCATTTGCAAGCATATGGTCAGGTGGAGCGGACTATCCAAACTCTTGAGGACATGTTGAGAGCTTGTGTCATTGATTTCAAGGGTAGTTGGGATGAACATTTGCCTCTTATTGAGTTTGCCTACAACAACAGCTAACAATCTAGCATCCAAATGGCACCGTTCGAGGCTCTTTATGGGCGAAGGTGTAGATCGCCCATTGGGTGGTTTGAGGTCAGTGAGGCTTCGTTGGTGGGTCCAGATTCAGTCCATGAGGCTATGGAGAAAGTTCAATTGATAAGAGAAAGGCTGAAAATGGCTCAAAGTCTCCAAAAGTCTTATGCGGATGTGAGGAGAAGAGAGCTTTAGTTTGAGATCGATGATTGGGTGTTTTTGAAGGTATCTCCCATGAAGGGAGTAATGAGATTCAGAAAGAAAGGGAAACTCGGTCCCCGCTATATTGGCCCATACTGGATTGTGAGACGAGTGGGTAAAGTAGCTTCTAAGTTAGAGTTACCTTCATAGTTAGCTTCAATTCATCCCGTATTTCATGTATCGCTCTTGAAAAAGTGCTTGGGAGATCCATCCTTAGTTGTCCTGATGGAAAGCGTTAGTGTGAGAGATAACCTCAGTTATGAGGAAATTCCTATTGCAATCTTGGATCGTCAGGTTCAAAGGCTGAGGAACAAGGAAGTAGCATTAGTAAAGGTGTTATGGAGAAATCAACATGTTGAGGGAGCTACGTGGGAAGCCGAAGCGGATATGATAGCTAAATACCCTAATTTGTTCCCTACCGGCTCAGTTTCAGTTTGAGGTATCAGTTTTGCCCTAAAATCTCTAGTCAGTTTTCATGTTCCGTTCATGCGTGCAAGTTTGTTTTATGATATGATATATGTATATGTTGTCTGAATTCAGTCCAACTATGTATTTCTTTTCGGGGGTAGTTTTTCCGTTAGTTTTCGGCTTAAATGATTAGTATTTGGATATGGTGATTGTTTATTCCTGAGTTTTTAGATAAAGAGTAAGGATTGAAGCCCCCTTAGCTTTGCCAGACACTGGACAAGGGTTAGCTCTGTAAATGTGTAGAGCCAAGTGTAGTTTTATGCATGATTCTAACATTCAAGGACGAATGTTCTCAATGGGGAGATATTGTTATACCCCAGGAACCCAAGGATTAGACCCGGGAGTCAAATAGGGAAAATTTGGAAAAATGTTACAGCAGTGCATCATGAGTCAATAAACGACTCGTGAGGAGACCCCACCAGTCGTCAGGTGGCTTGTGGAGAGGTTGGAGTGGGCTGAGGAGCTGATGTCCCCACGGGCGTGGGAATGACTCGTGGTCAGCTACCACGAGTCATCAGGTCTCCTGTGGGGTGAGGTTGAGGGTTACCTGGGAGGTCTGACCAGTACACCTAACGGATAGGACCCCACGAGTCGTGGCCAGTCCCAACGACTCGTGAGGTGGGTCATGAGCAAGCCTATGAAAATTTAATGAAGGATGAGGCAGTGTACTTGACGGAAGGTGACCACGACTCGTGGTCACGGGTAACGAGTCGTTGAGTCACCCGTTACGTTTACCTGACAGTTATTTCCTGCGAATTAGTAAGGGCCTTCTCGTAATTTCAGGTGACCACGACTCGTGGTCACGGGTAACGAGTCGTTGAGTCACCCGTTACGTTTACCTGACAGTTATTTCCTGCGAATTAGTAAGGGCCTTCTCGTAATTTCCTACACTCCTAAGGCCCAAACTATGTCATTTTGAGGTCGAGACAGGGTCTTTTAAGGGGAAATAATTCATGTTAAGTCTCATTTGATGCTTGCAAGAGTTAGATAAGGGAGTAGGAGGTGATCCAAGGGTTCTTCAAATTCTCCGAATTTTCATCTTGGGCTTTTCAGGGGAGTTAAGAATCAAGTAATTCCAAATATGTGGGGTTTTAAATGGGTAGTTTAGTCCCTACCCATGCCCAATTCTTTCCAAATTCTATGTTTAAAGTTACTAAATCTGTATGGGTATTAACCCAAATGCATGATTCCTAAAAAATTGATATGAGCTTGTTGTAGTATGTATAAATCTTGTTTTATTCTATGATTGATAATCTAATCCCTAAAAGAATAGGTGCCCAAATCATGAGGATTTTTAGTAAAGTTCATGGTTATGGTGATTCCTCAAGCATGATATGAGTTTATGAATTTTAAGCATGTCTTCAATCTCTCATGTTATTATGATCATGTTTTCTATAAAATTTAAACATTTCAAGGATGTTGAAAATATGGGCACTAACCACATGTTGCTTATGGTTCATGAACTATGATTTTGACAGATCCACGGGCCCGATTTTATGGCTAGTATTACGAATTCTCAAGAATGTTATGATTATCTCGATTTAACAAGTCATGCATGTCATGTATGAATTTCTACGAGCACGTTGCATGTTTTGGGAGTAGTACTTAACACTGAGTAGGTTCGGGGCCCAGGTTACGCCCCGAATCTCAAAACTATGTGCCACCATAGGTTATGTTTGGGACCTCCTCAGTGACTATCCCATATTCCCTACGAGGCCTTCATGAGTGATATCACGCCATTCATGGTTCTACCCTTGGCAAGGTATCAAGGCCTCTTGACTAGGCTTACAGGTCGGGCTCCACGCGTGCTCATTTGGGGTATGTTGGTTATAGAAATCTCCCACTGTTGCTCATTGTTTTAATGCATGTATGATTATATTCTTTTGGCTGAAGTCATGTTTTATGAAATGTTTTTCTCTCATGTTGTGTCTATGACAGGTTTACGAATGCTTTTGGGAAACCTTAAGCCCTTCTATATATTTATTATTTCAGTCTTTATGATCATGATGTTCCACTCCTATGACTCTTATGTTTTTAAGCATTGTTTTATTTACCTTGCATACTTGGTATATTTCAAGTACTGACCCACATATTTTTTCTATGCTGTATCGTTTCATAATACATGATACAGGATCCGGATCCCAGGTTCAGCATCGCTCCTAGCTTTCTCTCAGTTCTGCTCTCAGTTATCATTGGTGAGTCCTCATGATTTGAGGGCTTTATGTTCAGATCTTGGTTATCTTTTAGTTTTCAGAATGTTGGGGTTAGTTGGGGTCTTGTCCCTTCAACCCGTCTATTGTGATTAGAGGCATTCAGACCTATTTGTAGTATTCAGCTTTTTATGCTTGGATCATGTATTGATTTTTCTTACATTTCATGTCACAGTTTTCTTTCAATTCATGGCCATTAAGCTAATTCTTCCGCTTTATGTGAATGGTTTAGTTATATGTTCATTTCATGGGTTGACTTGGGGTTCCTCGGGGCTCCTTATCCCGTGTTTACGATTCGGGTGTACTCTCGGGTCGTGACATATAATATACCAAATTCAAAGTATTAAAATATCATAAATCGAAGAGACAAAGAGTTGAAAATTCTTATTAAAAATTAAAGAACAACAATATTACTAATTAGTATTATTCTAAAAAATTATTTGCTTACCTCTTCATCTCAAGAACCTTCATATTTATTAACATGGAGAAAATCTTGATATCTCAAAAAATATGAAGGAAGAAAAAAAGAGAAAAAAATAATTAAGAAAACAGAGAAGATGATGAAAATGAACATCCAACAACTCTATGTGTGATTGTTACTCATTGGATGGTTAAGTCATAATAATTAGGTAAAAGAAAATTGAGGAGTCATGTTATTTAAATACAGAATGCAAATAGATGAAGTTTTTTTTATAACTCATGAGATATAATTAGATGTAATAAATATGATTTTTTTTTAATTTTTTAATTGTTGAACAATTGATTAATTAATAAAAAGAATGAAGGGGAATTTTTTTTAAAAAAATAGATAAAAGATAAATATTTTTCTAGGGCATAGAGAGGTGCCACATCATCTTTTTATGCTAACTTTGTGTTATATAGATTTCAATTGCATTTATCTATATTTTTTTATATATCCATACATAGAAGTAATCTATAATATATTAAAAGTGTGAAGGTCCTTATAAATGTTGATTGAACTTTTGCCCTTCATTAAAAGATAATAAGTAATAAAAAAAATTGTCATTTAATATTTTATATAATTATTATTAAAATTATTATTTTAATTATTTTCATCACCTTATTTCATCATATTAGGTTTTTCTATTTGTGTATAGCTTTATTCATGGTGTAAACTAAACAAAGTAAAAGAAGATTCAAAGTTGTTTTGTGAGTCCATGAAAATTTTTCTACCTTATTCTTTTATCTGGTATGTTATAACTCTATTTGTCATTATGAATTTTTTTTTTCTTTAAACGAGAAGATCCTTCCACGAAATATTTTTTCCATACGGACATTTTTTATCGAGTCTTTTTGATATATTTTTTGATAAATTTTTCCTTTTAATAGTAATGTTTTAATATTTTTATACTTTTAAATTATTTTTTATTTATAAATTCTTTCATTTTATAAACGGATTTATAATTGCATAATTTAATTTATCAACTTTTTACACATAACATCTTTGATTCAATCTCCAACCTTGTATATTTTCTTGTTAATCTTCCATGTTATGAATTTCTTTATGTAGTTATTTGAAATAGTACTTTACTATACAAATTCAAGTTATTTATATTTAAAATAATTTAACTTAGATTGTCTCCTTTAGTTGAGTCTAATATTGATACTATGTTATCTGCTTTAAGTGAATATTATATTGATATTATGTGATTTAAATTTTGTGTTATTTGTAGCTAGCGTTCTTCATCTACTCATACATTCCACAGGTTTTATATATTAGGAGTAAAGCAATCTCTTTATTTCCATTAAATAATTTTTTTATAAAATTATAAATTATTAAATTATAACTGCTTGGCCATAATTTGTTATAGATAATCTTGCAATGGAATACAGAAAGGATTGCGAATGAAATTTATCAATTAACAACTTAAGGCGATATGATTCTCATTTGATAATAAAAGTCTTAGTAATTAGAAATTTATGGATTAGTTTCATTTTTGAAAAGCGCAATACAATCTTACGATGAAATAATCTTTGATAATTTATTTAGAATTCATCAACTAATTTAACATTTAATATGTGCATAATATTTTACTCCTCTTTTACTTAACAAAATATTTTTTATAGATATAAGCACGAAGGTCATTAGAAATGTTGATTAACTATTGCCCTTTATTAAAAGATTCTATAATAAAACAAAATTGTCATTTACTATTTTCCTCAGTTAGTTGTTATTTAGTTTTATCACATCTTTACTAATTTGTAAAAGAAAAACTCCTAATATTTAGTATTTTAAAATTGAAAATACTGAACTTTAAGTTATATTAATATAATTAAAAAATTCTTAAAATCAACTTGATTAACTTTTAAAAATTTAAAATCAATTATAATTACATTCAACATATGTCAATCGGTTATTTATTAAACTATTAATTACCATCACAATATTTCAATTCAAAAAAAAAAGTTAAAAAGTGTAATATTATTACGTATTAATACATGAATTTCTTCTTCTTTTAAAATATTGTATTATGGAAAAAATATAGAAACACAATATACTTTAAGTTATTTTAGTGTCAGTACCTTGTTATTCACTCTTGTTACTTAAATTTACACATTTTTATATTTCAATTTATGTGAAGTGTTTGACAAAATACATTGATTAAGAAAGAGAAGCAAAATTGAGAAATGAAATCATCTGTAAAGGAAAAATAAAAAGTTTAAAATTAAGTTGTTACTAAATATTTAAAGTATTAAGCCTCGTAGTAAAATATTATTTACCTTTTACCTTTTAAAAATAGAGTTCACTCTTGACAAAATAGTTATTTAATTATTTTTAATATTTAAAATTTTAAAATTAACTAAATTTTATATATAACACTTCCTTATTTGAAATATCGGAAAATATTAATATTTATATATACATATAATCCATGCATTTAAGTGCTCATGCATTTAAGTGCTCATATAAAAACAAATGACATTTTAACCTTTCAATCAAATATTATTTCTATGACGTGTTTGTTCATTGAAATAAGTATTATAACAAACTGAAAAAAGAACTATTAGATTGGATTAAACTCTTCTACATAATCATTTGTCAATTTGAAATTAATAATTTTCTTTATAAATTCTTATATTGTTATACAAATATATTTTTTAAATATTATTTATGCTATTTTTATAAATTTAATTTTACTAATATGAGGGATACGCGCGAGACGCGTATGCATAAACTAGTAACTTCCAAATAAGGGGCTAATCTTGAAAGATTGAAGCTTACCAAGTAGTTAATAATATGCATTTTCAATAAATGATGCATTAGACCACGTGAACAAGTGAAAATAAAACTTGATTTAAAGTAATAGTGAGAGAATAAAATATTCAAGCCGGTAATAAAGAATAAAATATTCAAGCTGATAATAAGAATTATGAAGTGGTTTACTTTCGATTCCACGTTAGTAAGCTTTGAAATTGCTACTTTTTTATGGAAAGAAACCATCAATGTTGAGCATTCTATATCATAGCAAAAAAAGAAGGGTCACGATTTGAGTCATACCCTAAATGAGACATATTACTTGGAGTCACAAGTAATTCCAAGTTAATCCATTATCGATCATAATATTGATAAATAGAGTAAACATAAGTGGAAGCTTTAACTAAATAAAATCATTTATTGACAAGAGTTAATACATCTAAAATACAATACTGAAAATCTGTGTCTATGTTTGAAAGCTATCTACTCAGTGATGAGTTGCTAGGACAAGTCCCCAATTAACTGTAAAATCTAACTGAAAATAAACATCGTTCTCGAAAGATGAGAAACTCACGAAATGCTGATGCTGATACCGTCTAAAGGAAACTATTGACTATACTAGGTCTAAGAACCTACGCCTGTATCATGATACGATACAACATAGAAGGTATGCGTCAGTACTTGGATGTACTGAGTAAGTGAGAGGTATAATAAGCATGAAAGAACAAGTAAATGAACTGTAATGACATGTAATGACCAATTGAAATTGTAATACCCTGGAAGCCCTAAGATCAAACCCGGGAGTGAAATGGAGAAAACTAGAAATCTGGCACCAGGTCATATAACGAGTCGTTCTGTGACCCGTGGTTTAGACCACGAATCGTGAGGTGACTCGTGGTGAGGTTCAGGGTGTGATTTGGAAATTTTGGGATTTGAGGTCCCTACGGACGTGACCACGAGTCGTGGTCAGATCCCACGACTCGTTGAGTCAGCCGTGGGAAAGGATTTTTGGGAAGGTGAAGGAGGCCTAGCAGTATACCCTACAGAAGGTCACCACGAGTCGTGGTCAGTCACCACGATTCGTGGGATGGGCCGTAGTCAGCATGTTGGGTATAATTTGAAATCTAGGGCAGTGAAGGTGACGAGTGGTACAGAATCGTGAGGTCCCCTGTGATGAGCCCCAGATGATCTATTGGATAGTGTACTCGATGACCGATGCCACGACTCATTCCCTTGGACGACGACTCATCCAGTCCCTCGTTGGGACTAGCAATCAGTTATTCTCTGTGAGTTTAGTAAGGGATTTTTCATAATTCCTACGCCTAAAGCCTAAACTACGTTGTCTTAATCTATGAAAGATGAGTTTTAAGAGGGGTAAATTCATTTTAGGTCATTCTTACTCATGCATGCGAAGTTAGAGAGTAAGAGAAGTGATCAAGCTCATTCTCCTTTAAATTTTATTCAATTCTTCATTGGGAAATAATGGAGTGATAAAATCAGATTTTCCCCAGGTATGTAGGGTTATGAATGGGTGAATCCGTTCACATCCATGCTCAATCTCTCTCTAAATCATAAAATTCCTATGTTGATTCTATGGGGTTTTAACCCAATGCATGAAATTTCTAATTCTCTACATGAGTATGATCTAAAAGATTTTTTATTATTGAATTATGTTTCATGGACAAATTTTATGTTGTTTTCATTAAAATCATGTTTTAAGCTTTATAAATTTATAATGCCCATTTATGAGAACTTAATGAAAGTTGAGATTTATGATGAATGTTCATGTATGATGAGGTATTAATTATCAAATACATGTTTTCAAGTTACCCATGTTTATAATCATGTTTTCAAGTGAATTGAGTATTTTCAAGTTTGTTAAATTATTGGGCAATGCCCACATGTTCAAGTATGATTTATGATTTATGATATGGATTTCATGATAGATCGATTTATAATGTTGGCCGATTTATGGGCCTTTGATTCATGGGTAAACATATATGTATATGGGGATCAATGATAGTAATGTTTATTTGGTCATGAATCTCATGAACGTTGTTTATGATTTACATACGAGCCTAATGTGAATGTTTTTGGGAGCAGTGTCTCGCATCGAGTAGCCCAGCGTTGAAAGGACTATACTGGTATCTCATAACTACGTGCCACCGTAGGTTCATGTTGATACATTACAATGTTAACGGATCCCCTCTTTCGTGATATCACATAATGCACGTCCCTTACCTGGAAAGCCTGGGATGACTCTGCCCACTTGAGTGAGATAGTTGGGGCATCATGTAAGGCTCTACCATGATGGTGTCGATTATGACGAGTCCTCCCATTGTTCCTCATGATTTATGCATGGTTATTTTCTTATTATTTTGGCTCAAGTCATTTTTTATAAAGCTTTTCTCTTGTCAGTATAATTATCAATGATTTATAAATATTTTGAATACCTTGAGTCAGAAGTTACATTATGATATTTATGTAATGAGCATGTTGTCCTACTCTTATGATATTTTATGCATTTAAAATGTCCGTTTTACTTACCCTGCATACTCGGCACATTCCACGTACTGATCACATACTCTATGTTTTATCGTTTCATGATACAGGCTCCGATCTTCAAATCCAGCACCGTCATTAGCTCATTCCTGGAGTTAGCATCCAGTTCATTGGTGGGTACTCATCCCCCGAGGACTAATTGATATAAGTTATTCCTTTATGTTTAGGTTTCTATATTTGTCGGGTTAGTTGGGGGTGTTGTCTCATCAACCCATCAGATATGTTAGAGGCTTTCAGACTATGTGCAGTATTCAGCTGTCACGTGTGAAGTGTGTTTCTTTTTCTATATATGTCATGATTATGCTACGCTATGATATTATGCTTATCAATATGCTTTATTTGTTTGAGTTAGATGTATATTCATGCCATGGGTCGACTTGGGGTCTCTCGGGGCTCCTTGTCCCATGTTGCGATCCGCGTCTATGTTCGGATCTGTTACACCCCGTAAAATTCCCGACACATAGATGGCCTATTTGCGTGTTGGTTAAGAGTATTTGAAAGCCATACATGCTAGAAAAAAGCCCGGGAAAAGACTGGACGAGAAACCTGTCGAACCATCACAGAAGGAGCCGGGGCAGAGCCCCTCCGCGATGGCAACATGTCACGGAGGTGGAGCCTCCGCGTTGGCTCCGTGACACGTTGGGCCTGTCCAGGCCCAAGTA
>JACEIK010001217.1:268690-291768 GCA_018107945.1 Datura stramonium
CTACATTCACCAAAAATCATTAAGCACAAAATTTTTATATTTCCCTCACCCCACACTTAAATCATGCTTTGTCCTCAAAGCATCTAATCCAAATTCAAAACGGTGAGAAATACTCCCTGGGGCCTCTAGGCCTAGCTAACAACATGTTTTTCTTTCTTTGAACACGTGGTTATTCAACCCCAAACTTTTCCTCTTTCATGCTTCTTAGCTTCCTCCTTGCTGGGTACTCAGACTTCCCCTGCATCTGTGCTTAAATATCCACCAAAAACAACAACAAGATGAAAATAAACAAAATCACACAAATACAAGAAATTAAAATGGTACCTTTGGGTTGCCTCCCAAGCAGCGCCTAATTTTACGTCGCGACACGACGTTCAAGTTTCACCACTTTTTCCTAGACCTTGAGGATATGAATCTCACCCCTAATTTCTTCTCTAGTTTCCTCTTATGCTCTAGGGGGGGGTGGTGAAAACCTTAAAGGACCAAGCAGTAGATGTCGCCTCTTGCACTTGTTGGCCCTTAAGTAAGTGAAGTTGTTTTGTCTCTTAAATTCAGCAAATTTCAGAATATATGGGCCTTGTTCCTCCTCTAGACCTTCCTCTACAATCTTGGAAGACTCTTATTCTAGGTTGTCAACCAAACTCAATGTCGAAAAATGCTTCGAGTGGGGGACAATACACCTCAAATCACTGTTAAGGATCACCAGTTGTATGCTAAATTCAAAAAGTGTGAATTTTGGTTAAACTCAGTAGCATTTTTTGGTCATGTGGTGTCAAGTGAGGGTGTACGGGTGGACTCTCAAAAGAGAGAAGCTACGAAGAATTGGCCTAGACCAGTTAGTCCTTTGGTATCATAAGTTTCTTAGGTTTAGCTGGTTACTACAGGAGGTTTGTTGAAGGGTTTTCATCCATCGTAGCACCGTTGACTAAGTCGACCTAGAAGAAAGTGAAGTTCCAATGGTCGGAGGCCTTTGAGAAGATCTTCCAAGAGTTGAAGACTCGAGTCAGCTCAGCATCAGTGTTGACTCTACCTTAGGATACCGATGGGTTTGTGGTATATTGTGATGCCTTATCGATCGGCCTTGGTTTTGTACTAATGCATCACGGTAAGGTTATAGTCTATGCTTCCAGGCATCTAAAGTTTCATAAAAAGAACTATCCAACTCATGACCTCGAATTGGCAACAGTAGTATTTTCCTTAAAGATTTGAAGACACTATCTATACGGTGTCCATATGGAAGTGTTTACAGACCACAAAAGCCTATAACACATGTTTACTTAGAAGGATCTAAATCTACGTCAAAGAAGGTGGTTGGTTGGAGCTTCTTAAAGATTAAGATATGAGTGTGCTTTATCATTCGGGCAAGGAAAATATGGTGGTAGATGCTCTTAGCAGACTTTCTATAGAGAGCATGACCCATAGAGATGAGGAGAGGAAAGAGTCAGTGAAGGATGTGCATCGGCTTGAACAACTAGGAGTTCATCTTGTTGACTTGGTGGACGATGGTTTCATTGTTTGGAATAGATCAGAATCTTCCTTGGTGATTGAGGTAAAAGCTAGACAAGACGAGGATCCTGTTTTAGTAAAGTTGAAGGAAGCCTTTCAGAATCAGAAGTTGGAGGAGAAACCAAGGGGAAGATGGTGTACAACGATATTAGGGTTGTTTGTGTGTACCAGGAGTTGATGACTTGAGGGAGCAAATGTTGCATGAGGCTCATGGTTCCAGATATTCTATATATCCAGGTGCCACCAAGATGTACCGTGACCTACGGGAAGTCTATTAGTGGAATGGGATGAAGAAGGACATAACAGAGTTTGTGACTAAGTGTCCGAATTGTCAACAGGTGAAGGTTGAGCATCAAAGACTCGGAGGGTGTGCTTCAAGACATTAGTATCCCTACTTGGAAGTGGGAGAAAATCAATATGGACTTCATTATGGGGTATCCTCGTACTTATCGATAGTATGACTCTATTTTAGTGGTTGTAGACAGGCTGACTAAAGCAGCTCTATTTGTACCAATCAAAACTACCGATTCAGCGGAGGATTATGCTAAGTTGTATATTCAGGAGTTAGTTAGGTTGCTTGGAGTGCCATTGTCCATCATATCAGATAGAGGTACTTAGTTTACCTTTCAGTTTTGTAGATCGTTTTGGATGGACTTGGAACTCAGGTCAAGCTTAGCACAACGTTTCACCCGCAGACAAATGGTCAGGCTGAGCGGACCATTCAGACTCTTGATGTTGAGAGCGTGTGTGATTGATTTCATGGGTAGTTGGGATGGTCATTTGACTCTCATTGAATTTGCATATAACAACAATTACCATTCGAGCATTCATATGGCTCCGTTTGAGGCTCTTTATGGGCGGAGGTGTAGATCACCTATTGGCTGGTTGGAGGTTGGTAAAGCTAAGTTGCTAGGGCCAAATTCAGTTCATGAAGCTATGGAGAAAGTTTAGCTTATAAGGGAAAGTTTGTAACCAACCCAGAGTCATCAAAAGTCCTATGCAGATGTGAGGAGGAGAGAACTTGAGTTTGAAGTTGATGATTGGGTGTATCTGAAGGTATCTCCCATGAAGGAAGTGATGAGATTTGGAAAGAAGGGGAAACTTAGTCTCCACAATGTTGGCCCGTACAGGATCGTGAAACGTGTTGGAAAGGTGGCCTATGAGTTGGAGCTACCCTCAGAATTCGATTCAGTACATCCAGTTTTCCATGTGTCACTTTTAAAGAAGTGCATGGGTGATCCAACTTTGGTTGTCCCGGTGGAGAGCATAGGTTTGCAGGATAGCCTCAGCTATGAAGCAGTTCCTTTGGAAATACTTGATCGTCAGGTTTGGAAGCTAAGAAATAAGGAAGTAGCTTCAGTAAAGTTTTCGTGGAGGAATTAGCATATTGAAGGATCTACATGGGAAGCTGAAGCAGATATGATGGTTAAATACCCGCATATATTCCCTTCCAGCTTAATTCCAGCTTGAGGTACCAGTTTCCTCCTTAGTACTCTATTCAGTTTCATGTTTAGTTCATGTGTCCCAGTTTCTTTCATGTTAATGCATGTATGTGTGATTCAAGAATTCAGACCAGTCATGTATTCCAGTCCGGAGTCAGTCGCTCCGTCAGTTTTAAGCTCCAGATGTTCAGTATTTGGTATGGAAGTTGCTTTCCCTAGCTTTTCAATATGTCCATTCACATTCGAGGACGAATGTTCCCAAGGGAGAGATATTGTAATACCCCAGAAGTGCCTAGAACTAGACTTGGGAATTTGAAATGAGAAGAAACAGATAAAAATATGAGATATTACTCAGAATGACTCGTGGTATGAGTCGTTGGATGGTCTAACAACCCATGGGAGCCACCCCGTGGTCAGATTCTGTAGATGGAGACTCAGAGGTAACGGGTCCATGGTACGACTCATAGGAAAATGTAACGAGTCATAGGTTGGGGTTGTTGGTTGTCACCAGGGTGCCAGAGTTGGAAGGTACGAGTAGTAGTACGACTCATTGCGAGGAACAATGAGTCGTGGTAAGTGCCCGCGGGAAGGAGCAGGAAATTCTCCCAGTCGAGGTAATGGATGGAACCCACGACTCATTGGATGAAGGTATGAGTCCTGGTGTGACTTGTGGGAAGTCCAGATGCAGGTTTCATTAGAGGCAGTAATGGACCATTGTGTGGAATAATAACTCATTATGTCGAGTCGTTGTCACAGGATGAGAGAAGGTAAGAAATGATGGAAGGAAGTAATAGATACTACGAGTTGTGGTATCAAAGGACGACTCGTGGTATCGATCGTGGTAACTGATAGTGTAAATTTTCCAGACTTTTCATTAAGGGAATTTTTGTAGTTCCTAAGCTCTAAGGTCCTAAACTAAATCGTTTTAATCTCAGTTAGAAGGTCTTTAAGAGTGTTAAACCTATCCTAAAACTTAACATTCCATGCATGCAAGTTTAGAGTTTTTCCTTAGAGATCAAGCTTGAGGAATTCCCCAATTTTTCTCCAATTTCCTTTGGGCTTTCAAAAGGGAGTGAAAATCAGATTTACCCAGGTATGTAAGGATATGAATGAGAGTTCCTTTCACTCTCATGCTCAAAATTCTTCTCAATTCCATGGATTTCAATTCTAGATTCAAGTTCATGATCTTATGGGATTTAATCCAAATTTTGTGAAATTCTCTATGATCTATCTATGGATAAATTCCGTTCATGTATCAAATCATATTTTAAGATCTATGGATAGATTTTATATCTATTTTGATTATTAATTCATAGTTTTAAATTTTAATTAAATTATGCCCAATTATGTAAGTTTCATGAAAATGTCAAGTTATGATCCCATTATAATCTTGAACTTCCTAAGCCCTAAATTATGATTTATGATTTATGATATTATTTCTCCCAAGTACACTTCATGGACTTAGGAATATCAAGTATATGTATTTTCACAAGAATGCATGATTTTCATGGTTTAAGGATTTATGACTGTTGCCCAACTCATGGGCCCTTATTCATGGTTAATCATGTATTTCAAGTGGGATCCATTATGTTGTTATTTATTTGTGCATGAACTTCATGAATAATTTCACGATTACTATACGAGCCCTCATGTACATATTTTTGAGAGTAGTGTCTAGCACCGAGTAGACCCAACATTCAGGTAAATCCCATGGTCTCAGAACTACGTGCCACTGTTGGTATATACATATATTATTGGATCCCTATGATATCACCGTATTGTACATCCATTGCTTGGCAAGCCTGGGAGGGTCCTGACCACTTGGTCAAAATAGTTGGGCATCATGTAAGCTCTATCATGATGGTGTAGGTCAAGACAACTCCTCCCATTATTCCTTATGACGTATGCATGGTTATGTTTATGTTACTTTGGCTCAAGTTATGCTTATTAAAGTCTCTCATGACTATGATTTACGATTGAAATTATGAATGGTTTGAAAACCTTTAGCCCTTATGTTTACATTATCATATTTACTTCATGATCATGTTGTTCTACTCTTATGCACTCTTATCTATTTTAACTGTCCATTTTTATTTATCTTGCATACTCAGTACATTTCAAGTGTTGGCTACATACTCTATGCTGTATCATTTCATGATACAGGTCCGAGGGATCATTCTCAGCAACATCACTAGTCTTGCTTTCTCCTCATGTCTGTCTATCCAATATTGGTGAGTCTTCATTCTTTGAGTACATCCAGTTATCCATTGTTACGTTCTTTCAGTTACAGACTTTGCCGAGCTAGTTGGAGATGTTGTCCCATTATCTCATCAGTTAGGTTAGAGGCCTTTTTTGACATTATGTAGAAATCAACTTGTCATTGTTGACTCTATTTTAGATTGATATATATGAAGACTTCCGCTTAAGCATGTTTTATTATATCAGTTTCCGCTTGTTGTATGCTCTTAGTCACTATGTTCATGCCATAGGTCGACTTGGATCCTCTCAGGGTTTCTTGTCCCGTGTCTCTATCCGGGCCTATGTTTGGGCCATGACATCATGAAAACCTCACTATGTACACCATAAAGATAATGCCTCAAAATATTCATAGTAAATACTACCGCTGCCAACTTTAGTCATGAGTAGGATGGTTTTTCTCGTGGATCTTCAACTGACTCAAAGCATGAGCTATCACTTTGACTTTATGTATCAACATAAACCTAAGGCCAATATGAGTAGCATCATGATATATTGTTAAACCTTCACCTTTTGCAAGTAAGGTCAAAACATGAGATGAAGTCAACAAGGTCTTGTGCTTTGAGAAGCTTGCCTCATAATTATCATAACATTGAGAAGTCATATTCTTCTAAGTCAATTTCATTAATGGATATGCAATAGGAGAAAAACCCACCATGAATCATTGATAATAGCCTGTCAAACCCATAAGACTCCTAATCTCTGAGCTGAGTAGGCCTAGATTGATTCTCGACTGCCTCATCTTCTTAGGACAACCATATACCATTCTCATTCACCACATGACTAAAAAATTACACAAAACTCGCACTTTGAAAACTTCACGTACAATTTCTCATCTTTCACAGTCTGAAGTGCAACCCTCAAATGCCTCTCATGATCCTCCTTACTAAGAGATAAAGCAGACTGTTGTTGATGAAGAAAAATAGGAAAAATAAGTGAAAAATTTAAATTGACCATGAGGATCGTTACATTATCTCCTACTAGAACACATATTCGTTCTTGAATGTTAAGAGAAAGAAAGTACCTAACTATTGAAAAGATGTAGATATCTTCTCTACATGTCCAGATTGGTATCCCAAGTGGATTCATCTACCTACCAATGCCTCCACTGCACCTTCATAGATGATATCTCTTTAAACCTCTACTTCTTGATTTGCCTGTTCAAAATGTCTACCAGCTCCTTGTCAAATGCCAGATTCAAATCTAACTTCACCAAATCCCACGGAATCAGATGAGAACCATTTGAGCGACACTTATTCAACATTAAAAATGTAATACTAGATGAACACCTGATTAACCCGGAGGCAAATCCAACTTATAGGCTACCTCACCAATGCACTAAAATATCTCGAATGGACCAGTAAATCTAGGGCTGAGTGATAACGCTCAAACCACATCTCTTACTGAAATATGAAGCGGACGTTGTCAGTAAAGAACCCAAACTTATAGGTTGGGGTCGAACCCACAGGGAATATGGAAGATCAAGATTACAGTCAGTAAATGAACTTGTATGGTAATTACTTCAGAATGGGGGAATTAATAAAGAACAATAATAAAAATAAACAGTAGTTAAGATTATATTTGTGATTCAATAATTAAAGGATAACTAGGGTTTTTGTTCCCCATGGGTTCATAACAACTTTGGGTATACACTCATGATCTTTACCAATACTTACTTATAGAACTGATAACTTAGATTCATTCAAACAATCGACCAATCCCTATTGAATGACTATACTCAATTACTCGATTGAGTCTCATGAGTTTTGCAAACTAACCGTTATCACTAAGTTTATGATATAACTATCCTGCGACCACAACTCAAGTTAATACAATGATCATCAAGATCAAGGCTCTGTTGTAACTCTCTTTTCCTAATCTCTACCTCTTTGACCAAAGCAAGTAAAGAATTCAGGCACTTCCTAACGTTGTACACTGCTAAGAATCGTTAAAGATGAAGAGAATACAATATAAGTATTTAGTATTGGTTTTAGAATCACTTTGGGCAACCCTAACTAATTAATCCACCATGGTTCCCACAACCCTATCTATGGAGGTATTAGCCTCTCATAGTTGCAAGGTTGTGATTTGTGTTCATTATTGAAAACATATAACAATACTTACAAAGATGATTGAGAAAAGCAATTCCTTTAATTAAACCATGAAATCTTGCATAACAAGTCAAGAACAAGATGACTTCAAGAAAAGGTTGATCACAAGGTTGAACCAACTCAATTCTCTCTTCCAATGATGTAAAATTGCTTACTATAATGTTTTCCTACCAGAATTAAGTCTATGGTCATCCTCTCTTAAAATAAAACGTAAAAAGTATTTACAGATACACAAGAATCCTTTTCCTAAACTAACAGGACTGCTTTCCATATCTGCTGCCAACCTCGTCATGGGTCCACCTACGACTCGTAGGGGCTTTTCACGAATCGTGACATCAACTCGTGGCTTGGAGTGTTGGCTGAATTTTAGCTAAGTGTCGGCCAAGGTACAAATCGTACCAACATGCTACAACTCGTACATTTACACTCGTGGATTGATCTTGATATTTTGAACTTTTCCTGAACTTCACCAGGACCAGTATGGTATGACTCGTACCTTCATCTCACGGGTAGTAGGGTGCTCTCGTACTGAGAATCAGCCTCCCGTGCAATTCTTCTGAATTTCATCACGACTGGCTTATCATGACTCGTACCACCATGGTACGATCTGTGACAAGATTCATAAGTTCAGTCTTCCAGGTTAACTTTCAGCTTTTGATCAAGACCCTCAGTACGACTCGTAGGTCCATCCTACGGATCGTACTGTGGTCTGCACTTTTTGCCCTTTTTTGCAAACTTTTAGCTTTCTTTTGCAATTTATTGTTCTAACACCCATTTATCCTGAAATCAAAGGAAAAGTGCCTCATATCCACATAAATACACCTAAGTCAATGCTATTTTCTTAGTTTTGAGCATCAATAGTTCTGTAAATTCACAGCACATCACTGAGCTTGCCCTTCTTCCAAAATCTCATAACACCCTTCATAGGTTATACTTTTAAGAAACCTTCTCACCAACCTTGAACTCCAAATATAAAACATTTTGATACACATAACTCTTCTATCTGCTTTGTGTTGTGAGGAATCACGCCTGAATCAATTTCACCTTATCCATAGAATAACTTAATAGGTTTGTATCCTATGACCTATCCTCTAAAGTATCAAACTAATCCACAAGAGACCTGCACCTTTTACACATAAAGCCTCGAGTGGAGTCATATAAATATTGGAATGATAGCTATTATTATATGCAAACTCTACCAAAGGAAAGAATTGATCCCAATGACCTTTACAGTCAATCACACATGCACGTAACATATCATTCATAACCTATATAGTCCGCTCAAACTGAATATTTCTCTATGGGTGAAATTATGTTGAGCTCTACTTGAGCACCTAAATCCTTTTATATAGACCTCCAAATATAAGATGTAAACTGAGTACCCTGGTCTAAAACGATAAAAATAGGCACCATGTAAAAGGACAATCTCATGTTTATAGATCTTTGGCCAATCTCTCTGAATTGTAGGTAGTCAGAACTGAAACAAAATGAGAAAAATTGGTCAGTTTATCCATAATGAACCAAATAGCATCAAACTTTATCAAGGTCCATGGTAAACCTACCACAATGTCCATAGAAATGTGCTCCCATTTTCACCTGACTATGAGTATCCTCTTAGTTATGCCACCCGATCTCTGGTGGTTTAAGTCCGAAACCTCTAAAGTCTGAAACTACATCATTTTAAGTTCAGTTAGAAGGATTTTAAGAGTGTTAAACCTATCCTAAGCCTTACCATTCCATGCATGCAATTTTAGAGTTTTTTCGTGGAGATCAAGCTTGAGGAATTCCCCAATTTTTCTCCGAATTCCTTTGGACTTTAAAGAGGGAGTGTAAATCAGATTTACCCAAATATGTAAGGCTATGAATTAGATTTCCTTTCACTCTCATGCTCAAAATTCTTCTCAATTCCTTGGATTTCAATTGTAGATTCAGGTTTATGATCTTATAGGGTTTATTCAAAATTTTGTGAAATTCTCTATGATCTATCTATGGGTCAATTCCGTTAAAGTATCAAATCATGTTTTAAGAAATATGAATAGATTTTATATCTATTTTGATTACTAATTCACAATGTTACGTTTTAATTTAATTATGCCCAATTATGTAAGTTTCATGAAATGTCAAGTTATGATCCCATTATGATCTTGATCTTTATAAGCCATAAATTATGATTTATGATTTATGATATGATTTCTATCAAGTACACTTCATGGATTTATGAATATCAAGTATATGTATTTTCACAAGTATTCATGGTTTTCATGATTTATGGATTTAGGACTCTCGGCCAACTCATGGGCCCTTATTCATGGATAATCATGTATTTCAAGTGGGATC
Source organism: Datura stramonium (assembly GCA_018107945.1). Lineage (NCBI taxonomy): Eukaryota > Viridiplantae > Streptophyta > Magnoliopsida > Solanales > Solanaceae > Datura > Datura stramonium. Next base: position 278,343 of record JACEIK010001217.1, read on the forward strand.
CATTATGTTATTATTTATTTGTCCATGAACTTCATGAATGATTTCAAGATTACTATACGAGCCCTCATGTGCATTTTTTTTGGAGTAGTGTCTAGCACCGAGTAGACCCAGCGTTCAGATAAACCCCGTGGTTTGAGGACTACGTGCCACCATAGGTATATACATATATTATTGGATCCTTGTAATATCACCATAATACACGTCCCTTTCCTGGCAAGCCTACAACGGTCCTGACCACTTGAGCGAAATAGTGGGCATCATGTAAGCTCTATCATGATGGTGTCGGTTAAGACGAGTCCTCCCATTGTTCCTCAGGACTTATGAATGGTTATGTTTATGTTAATTTGGGTCAAGTTATGCTTATTAAAGTGTCTCTTATGACTATGATTTACGATTGAAATTATGAATTGTTTGAAAACCTTGAGCCCTTATGTTTACATTATGATATTTACTTTATGATCATGTTGTCCTACTCTTATGCACTATTATGTATTTTAACTGTCCATTTTTACTTACCTTGCGTAATCAGTACATTCCAAGTACTTACCGCATACTCTATGTTGTATCGTTTCATGATACAAGTTCGAGGAATCAGTCTCAGCCGCATCACTAGTCTTTCTTTCTCCTCAAGCCTTTCTAGTCAGTGTTGGTGAATACTCATCCTTCGAGAAAATTCATTTATCCATTGTTACGTTCGTTCAGTTACAGACTTTGTCGAGCTAGTTGGGGATGTTATCCGATCAGCTTATTAGTTTGGTTAGAGGCTTTTTTAGACATTATGTAGAAATCAGCTTGTCATCGTTGACTCTGCTTTAGATTGATATATATGCAGACTTCTGCTTAAGAATGTTTTATTATATCAGTTTCTACTTGTATGCTCTTAGTCACTATGTTTATGCAATGGGTCGACTTGGAGCCTCTCGGGGTTCCTTGTCCCGTGTCTCTATCCCGGCCTATGTTCGGGTCGTGACAAACTTGGTATCAGAGCATTAGGTTTTGAAGTGTCCTAGGGTGTCTGAAAGACACATTAAGTAGTCTTTTTCAAGGGTGTGAAGCGCGCCGCACTTATGACGTAAGGGCTTTGAAACGTTTTAGAAAATTCCCTTCTTTCATGATCTATGTTGTGCGATGAAATATCTTTCTATCCTTCTAACTCGAGTATTGATGTGCTCCAAAGCATAATGCCAGTCAGTGGAATAAGAGGCGCTCTCGAATTATTTCTTACTGCAGGAGTTAAGAGAAGCTAGGTAGAAGAATTCATGAACTTGAGGTAAGAAACCGAAAGAGTGGGGGAGTATGATAGGAGAAGTATGAAGCCTTCCGTGATAGCCTTTGAGGCGACTGGGAAGTCGAGATATAGTGATTTTTGTCTAGCCTTAATAAGGGGATCCAATCATCAAAATGATGCTCTTTAAGCTAAGGGGGAGATTATAAGGTGAAGGACCAGGTCAAGCCTTGAGTTCCAAGTGTGAAGGTCTAGGATCAGTAACTATGGGAGATCGATCCATGCTTATTTAGGTGTTCTTCCATACTTCAGTCTATGCGATACTCTACTCATGCTGTATGTGAACACGTTATGACCATGTCTAAGATCCAAGTACTCCTTAGGTGTATTCGTACTCAGATTCGTAGAGTGAGAAGTAACCACTTCAGATGGTGATTCCGATCTTCTTCCATGATTCCATAAATCTCAGCTTCATTCCATGATCCTTGTTATGTATGTAAACTCATGTCTCTCAGCATGCTCAGCTCTATGGACTCAGTCCGTAAGATTTGCCTTTTCGGCTTATAAGATCATGGTATATCAAGTATACGCCAAGCTCAACAGGGTGCGTCCACTAGTGCAGGTGATGGCCAGTGCCAGAACATGTTTTTTACCCTTGCATCTCGCCAAGAGCAGGAGACTTCACCAGATGTGGACACCGGTATGTTATGAGTATTAACTTTGATGTATATACATAGTTAGATCCAGGGGCTACTCTATCTTTTGTGACTCCCTATGTTGCTAGTAGTTTCAGAGTCAATCTTGAAACCCTATCAAAATCCTTCTCATTCTCTACTCCAGTTGGTGATTCAGTTATAGCTTGAGGGATATATAGAAATTGCCCTGTCATAATCCTTTAGGAAGTCACCTCAGTAGATTTAGTAGAGCTAGAAATGATAGATTTTGATGTTATCTTTGGCATGGATTGGCTACATGCATGTTGTTACACCCCGTAAAATTCCCGACACATAGATGGCCTATTCGCATGTTGGTTAAGAGTATTTGAGTGCCACACATGCTAGAGAAAGGCCCGGGAAAAGNTGATGGTGTGAATCGTTGGTTCAGTCGTGAGTTGATATATTATAATGCCTCGGACTTTCGGGCTAAGTTAGGAACCCTTCTAGGTATGTGGATAGACCCACCCGATGAATTTATGGAAACAAGGTGTTAAGATTAATTCCAAAGTGTAAGAAGTGAATTGGATGCAAATTAAGGTCATAAAGAACCTCTAGCATGAAGTTGAGTTGAGAGCCTTCTTACCGATTGGGTTTTTTCGTATTGGTTCATATAAGGGTCAATTTCAACTGACCATAACTCCTATGTTACAAAATATTTTTTAGTGATTCAGAATATCAAATTGAATCCCTTTGAGTCTTCTTTCCAACGCATCAGACCTTGCTTCAATCGGAGTTTGGAGTAAAAAGTTATGAGTGATTTAGTGAAGCTAAAAAAAGCATGGTACAACTCTCAGTACGAGTCGTCAATCAACCAATGACCCATACTGTTGGTCGTGGTAACTGCCAGTTACAGGTTTTATTTCATTAGTTTTGGCGTATTTTGGTAAACTCCTTGCTTATAACTTATATATGATGTCGTTTTGGGCTTTCTTAAGGTCAGATTAAAGGGATTAACCTAGCCTAAATCCTTGCTCTCATCAACATGCTTAGATTAGATTTACTCTCAAGGAGGAGCTAGGGTTCATCACCTCCAACTTCTCAATTCCTCTTGGATATTCAAGACAAGCCAAGAGATCATCAACCCAGGTATGTAAGGCTATAAATGAGAGTTCCTTTCACTCTCATGTTCAAAATTTCTCCTAATTCCATGAATTCCAATCCTAGATTCAAATTTCATGATCCTATGAGGTTTATCAATTCTTGTGAAATTCTCTATGATCTATCTATGGGTGAATTCCCTTTATGTATCAAATAATGTTTTATGATCTATGAGCAGATTTTATAAAAAAATTTACTATTAATTTATAGTTTCAACTTCTAATTAAATTATGCCCAATTATGTAAGTTTCATGAAAAGTTAATTTATGGTTCCATTATGATCTTAATATTCTTAAGCCCTAAATTATGATTTATGATATGATTTCTCTCAAGTACTCATCATGAATTTATGAATATCAAGTATATACATGTTTTACAAGTATGCATGAACCTTATGATTTACGATTTATGTTTTGACCGACTCACGGGCCTTATGTCATGGCTAGTTCACGTATGTACAAGTATGTTTATGATTATCATGATTTAACTAGATCATGAACTCATGCATATTATACTATGAGCACTATAGATGTTTTGGGAGTAGTATTTAACACCGAGTAGGTTCAGGGCCTAGGTTCTGCCCTGGATCTCATAAACTACGTGCCACCGTAGGTATGTTGGAACCTCCTTCGTGACTGTCCCCAGCCCAAATGGCCCTTTTCACGGTGATATCACACTTTCATGGAGCTATCCTTGGCAAGGTATGGACACCCTCCTGACTACGGTTACAAGTCGGGCTCCATGTGTGCTCATATGGGATGTGTCGGTTATGATAATCTCCCACTGTTCCTCATGATTTATGCATGTTTATGATTATGTATATTGGCTCAAGTCATGTTCAATAGAGCTTTTCTCTTATGATTATGATTACAACTTGATTACGAATTTTTTGAAAACCTTGAGCCTTATGTTATCGTATGTTACTTATGTTATGAGCATATTATCCTACCCTTATGATCATTTATGAGTTTTTATATATTTTAAGTGTCTGTTTCACTTACCTTTCATACTCGGTACGTTCCATGTACTAACCGCATACTTTATGTTGTATCATTTTATGATACAGGCTCCGACCTTCAGGTCCAGCATTGTCATTAGCTTGTTACAGCGTTTCGCATCCAGCTTGTTGGTGAGTCCTCATTCTATGAGGACCATTGGATTCAAACCTTGATGTCTTCTTTTAGTTTCAGTTGCCGGGTTTAGTAGGGAATATTGTCCCATCAACCCATCTGTTACGTTAGAGGCTTTCAGACCACGTGTAGTACTCAGTTGTTATGTATTTAGCCCGTACCGATTTATCATGCTATTTTATGTCATGTTCACGCTTATTATATGTTGATATGTTAAGTATTTCGTTTGTTGATATGAAGTTAGATGAATGTTCATGCCATGGGTCGACTTGGAGTCTCTCGGGGCTCCTTGTCCTGTGTTACGATCCGGGTCTACGTTCGGGTCATGACAAACTTGGTGTCAGAGCCTTAGGTTTGAAGTGTCCTAGGATGTCTAAAAGTCGTTACAAGTAGAGCCTTTTTCATGGGTGTGAAGTGCGCCACAATTACTACAAAGGGGCTATGAAACTTTTAGGAAATGTTCCCTTCTTTCATGATCTATGTCGTGCGATGAAATATCTTTCTATCCTTCTAACTCGTGTATTCACACTCTAAAGAATAACTCCAGTCAGTGTAATAAGAGGTGCTCTCGAGTCATTTCTCCCTACAGGAGTTAAGAAAAGCTAAGGTAGAAGAATTCATGAACTTGAAGTAAGGAACCAAAAGAGTGGGGGAGTACGGTTGGAGAAGTATGAAGCCTTCCGTGATAGCCTTAGAGGAAAATGGGAAATCAAGAGATAGTGATTTCTGCCTATCCTTAAGAAGGGGACCAATCCTCATCATGATGACCTTCAAGCTAAGGGGGAGACTATAAGGTGAGGGACCAGGTCATGCCTTGAGTTTCAAGTGTGAAGGTCCAGGATCAGTAACTATGGGAGATCGATCCACGCTTATTCAAGTGTCCTTCTGTACTTCAGTCTGTGAGATACTCTACTCATGCCGTATGTGAACATATTATGCCCATATCTAAGTTCCAAGTGCTCCTTACGTGTATTCGTCTTAGATTCATAGAATGAGAAGTAACTACTTCAGATGGTGATTCCATTCTTCTTCCATGATTCCATAAATCTCATCTTCATGTCATGTCCATTGTTATGTATGTAAACTCATGTCTCTCAGCATGCTCAGCTCTATGGACTCAGCCCTTAAGATCTTCCTTATCGGCTCATAAGATCGTGTTATATCAAGTATATGCCTAGCTTAGATTTATGGAATGATTCGTGCTCATAATTTCCTTACTCTAAGCCCTATCAATGTTCCCCAATGGTGGAAATGATGGTTAAAAGGTGTACGTTCAGGATAACTCCCTACCCCTGCCATAAGTTTCTGGTGTGTAGAAGTTTAGGAAGCGCAGTTATTAACCATGCTTGGAAGTGTGACAACCCACATGGTCATTTTGAGATTTTTGACCCGTTTCCCAAGTTTGAACCTTTTTGTATCCTCATTTTGTACTTATGACTTGCGAAAATGGATGACACAATTTCCAAGATGATCCAATGAAGATTGGATAAGATTTTCATTTTTTGGAAGGTTTGAAGTTTCAGAGGTTTGACCAAAGTCAACATCTTAGGTTAACGAACTTGAATTTCGGTTCTAAAAGTTCTGTTAGTTCTAGGTGGTGATTTATGACTTAGTTAGGTAGTTTTCATGGATCTTGAGGTGTTCGGGCGTGATTTGAACCTCTGGTTGGATTTATGAGTTTTAAGGAAGCTAAGTTTGACCACGGTCAACTTTTGATCAAAGCGACCTCATATCGGTGATTTGATGATTCCAACAGGCCCGGAATGTATTTTATGATTGAATTGCATATTCGGTTTGTGACCGGAGGATTCCGGATGAGTTTCGGGTGATTTGAATGTTTTGTGTGTTCAACATGATTTTAACCATAAAATGTGGCAACTCAGAGATTCGTTTTTAGTTTTTGAGATCAAAAAATTATTCCAAGACTTTCAAAATTCTTAACATGACTCATAGGAGTTATCTGAAAAGTTTGGTGCATTTTCAATAAGTCAAGATCGGGTTTTATAACAAAAGGTGAAATAATTCTTGAATGAGCAAAAATGATGTATGATTGGGAAAACGAGCACCAAATGGAGTTTTGATTGAACGAGTAGGTCCATATCATTATTTGAAAACTATATGAAAAATAATCGTCGCATTTCGAGTTCGTATGATGAAGTTATGGCCATTTTAGTAAGAATTAAAGTTGCTGGTGGGCGGTGCTAGTGCATCCCTATGTAAATACCTGAGCAGTGTATTTTTGCACAGTCTATGTTTATTTGGTATTTTGAGTATATTTGGAGTTCTTGAGTTTGGAATTGAGTGATTTTTGCGGCATTCTTCTCCATTTAACAAGGGGTAAGTATCTAATCCTTAATTTGGTATTTCTCCATGATTTCTTCAGTTGGTTTTCATTTGTATCCGTGAATTTATTGAAGGAAAATTGAGGATTTTGGGTCTAGACTTAAGAGACCGCATTTTGATGAAATCAAAGTTGATTTGAGCTCCATTTTGTATGAAATTTCATATTTAAGTTCTTTACATTATGGGTAACATGATTTTCAAACAAAATTCCAGTTTTGCTCTTACGGGGTTGGGTTGACTTTTGGGCCCGGGATAGAAATTATCAATATGGGTGTCGATGATTTCATTTTCTTTTTTAGAATACGTATTTGACCAGATTTTGATAATTCGGAATGGTTACGGAAGGGAAAGATCATAATTTTATGCTTGAGCTTCATTTTGACGCAAGTAGAGACTTCTTGATTTTTTGAGGGTTTGGAAAGAAGGAGAAGCTTAGTCTCTGGTATGTTGGGCCATATAGGGTTGTGAGACATGTTGGCAAGGTGACCGATGAGTTGGAGCTACTAGCGGGGTTAGCTTCGATTCATCTGGTGTTTCATGTGTCCTTGTTGAAGAAATGCATCGAAGATCAATTTTTAGTGGTTCTGATAGAGGAAATTAGGGTGAAGGAGAACCTTACCTATGAGGAGGTACCAGTTGATATCCTTGATCATCAGGTTCGTAAGTTGAGGAACAAAGAAGTATTCTTGGTTAAAGTTTTTTGGATGAATCATCTTGTTGAGAAAGCTATGTGGGAAGCCGAAGCAGATACGATGGCTAAATCTCGATAACTTTTCCTGCCAGCTCAATTCCAACTGAAGGTATAAATATCATCTTTAGAACTCTATTTAGTTTTATGTCAAGTCGTGCATAACAGTTTCATTCATGTCGTAGAATGTATGTATGTTTCATGAATTCAGTTCAATCATGTGTATCAGTCCAGAATGAGTCACTCTGTCAGTTTTCAGCTTCAGATGTTCAGTATTTAGGATTGCAGTTCTTTCCCCAATTCTTCAGTATGCTTAACCCACATTCGAGGATGAATGTTCCCAAGGGGGAGATATTATAATACCCCGAAAGTTCCTAAGACTAGACTTGAGATTTGAAGTGTGATCAGTAGGAAAAGTTGGAAAAAATTTACTTCAGTATGACTCAATCTACAAATCGTAGGTTGGTAGTATGGCTCGTAGGAAGATCCATGGTCCAGATCAAATAAGTTGTTTCCCAACCATGAGTCCCCACTACGAGCTGTAGTATGTGGGTATGACCCGTGGCCAGAAGTCGTAGCAAGTCATTGGAGTTATCATGTGAATGATTGTATGAGTAATACTACGACTCGTAGGATGGAGTTACTGGTCGTGGTACAAGACGTGGAAATATTCAAAGAGTTGGAAAAAAATGGACTCATTAGTCACTGGAGGAAACCATAGGTTGGTGGTACGATTCATGGTACAAGTCATAATATGATGGTGTGAATCATTGGTTCAGTCGTGAGTTGATATATTATAATGCCTCGGACTTTCGGGCTAAGTTAGGAACCCTTCTAGGTATGTGGATAGTCCCACACCAGATGAATTTATGGAAAAAAGGTGTTAAGATTAATTCCAAAGTGTAAAAAGTGAATTAGATGCAAATTAAGGTCATAAAGATCCTCTAGCATGAAGTTGAGTTTAGAGTCCTCTTACCGATTGGGTTTTATCGTATTAGTTCATATAAGGGTCAACTTCAACCAATCATAGCTCCTATGTTACAAAATAAATTTTGGGTGATTCATCACACCAAATTGAATCCCTTTGAGTCTTCTTTCCAACACATCCGACCTTGCATCAATCGGAGTTCGGAGTAAAACGTTATGAGTGATTTAGTGAAGCTGCAAAAGGCATGGTACGACTCTCGGTACGAGTCGTACAATCAACCTACGACTCGTACTGTTGGTCGTGGTAACTTCCAGTTACAGGTTTTATTTCGTTAGTTTTAGGGCATTTTGGTAAACTTCTATGCTTCTAACTCCTATATGATGTCGTTTTGGGCGTCCTTAAGGTCAGATTAAAGGGATTAACCTAGCCTAAATCATTACTCTCGTCAACATGCTTAGATTAGATTTACTCTCAAGGAGGAGCTAGGGTTCATCACCTCCAGCTTCTCAATTCCTCTTGGATCTTCAAGACAAGTCAAGAGATCATCAACTCAGGTATTTAAGGCTATGAATGAGAGTTTCTTTCACTCTCATGTTCAAAATTCCTCCTAATTTCATGAATTCCAATCCTAGATTCAAGTTTCACGATCCTATGAGGTTTATTCCAATTCTTATGAAATTCTGTATGATCTATCTATGGGTCAATTTCCTTTATGCATCAAATCATGTTTTATGATCTATGGGCAGATTTGTAAATTTTTATACTATTAATTTATAGTTTCAACTTCTAATTAAATTATGCCCAATTATGTAAGTTTCATGAAAAGTCAATTTATGGTTCTATTATGATCTTGATCTTCTTAAGCCCTAAATTATGATTTTTGATTTATGATATGATTTCTCTCAAGTACTCATCATGAATTTATGAATATCAAGTATATACATATTTTACAAGTATGCATGAACCTTATGATTTACGATTTATGTTTTGGCCGACTCACGGGCCTTATGTCATGACTAGTTCACATATGTACAAGTATGTTTATGATTATCATGATTTAACTAGCCCATGATGCATATTGTACTATGAGCACTACATATGTTTTGGGAGTAGTATTTAACATTGAGTAGGTTTGGTGCCTAGGTTCTACCCTGGATCTCATAAACTACGTGTCACCATAGGTATGTTGGGACCTCCTTCATGAATTTCCCCGGCCCAAATGACCATTTTCATGGTCCTACCCTTGGCAAGGTACGGACACACTCCCGGCTAGGGTTACTAATCGGGCTCCATGTGTGCTCATATGGGGTATGTCGTTATGAGAATATCCCAATGTTCCTCATAATTTATGTATGTTTATGATTATGTATATTGGCTCAAGTCATGTTCAATAAAGCTTTTCTCTAATGATTGTAATTACGACTTTATTACGAATGTTTTGAAAACCTTGAGCCTTATGTTATCGTATGTTACTTATGTTATGAGCATGTTGTCCTACTTTTATGATCATTTATGAGTTTTTATATGTTTTAAATGTCTGTTTTACTTACCTTGCACACTCAGTACATTCCACGTACTGACCGCATACTCTATGTTGTATCGTTTTATGAAACAGGCTCCGACCTTCAGGTCTAGCATTTTCATTATCTTGTTACGGAGTTTCGTATCCAACTTGTTGGTGAGTCCTCATTCTTCGAGGACCGTTTGATTCAGACCTTGATGTTTTCTTTTAGTCAGTTGCCGGGTTAGTTGGGGATGTTGTCCCATCAACCCGTCTGTTTCATTAGAGGATTTCACACCACGTGTAATACTCTGTTGTTATGTATTTAGCCTATACCGATTATCATGCTATTTTATGTCATGTTCACGCTTCCGATATGTTGATATGTTAAGTATTTCGTTTTGTTGATATGAAGTTAGATGAATATTCATTCCATGGGTCGACTTGGAGTCTCTCGGGGCTCCTTATCCCGTGTTATGATCTGGGTCTACGTTGGGGTCGTGACTGTTGGCTTACCTACTAGGGGTTGGGATATATGTCATTATGACCCTAGATATTGAATTTTAACAAATTGGTATCGGAGCACCTAAGTTCACCAGTCTCACAAATGCAAGATCAAGTGTCTAGTAAAGTCTTTCATATTGGTACAATGATATCCATATCTATCTTCAAGAGGCTATAGGATATTTTAGGAAAATTCTACTTTTTCATTCCTTATCGTGCGTAATTGGTTATTTATTGAGTTTTTAAACTTTGTGTCTTATTCTATCATGGATGGGGATGACGAGGTCATCTGTTGTTGGAGATGAGGCGTCTATACTAGTTGTTAGGGCCCTAGCATGTGTGTGAAATAGGAGTAGAGATAGAGATAGAGCATGAGCTACTACACCTATTTCATGTTAGAATAGCGTCCCTTAAGCTAGAGATTGATTATAAGGATGAGGCTTATCATCCAGAGGAGATAGGGACAATTCAGGCACCACATGATTTTGTAGCTACATCGATATTGCGGGATATCATAGTTCGTGGTTTAAGTTTTCCCGAGGGTATATCTCATTTGAGGGTTCTACCTGTCACCCAAGATGGTTCACAGGGCAGAATTGGGGCTCAAACATTAGATTAAATATTAATATAGGGTTTCTGACACTCGGGTGACAGTCAGCTGCTTTTGTGACTCCTCACATTGTTGTTGCACCATTTACTAATCTTGCTCCTTATCTTGTGGCTAGCCCAATAATTTCTGCGAAGGAGCGGAAGATGTTCGATTATTTTGTTCAGATGGTCATATTTATTTCTCTGTAGATCTGGGGGAGGATGCTTATGAATTCTTAGTTGGCTGTCATTAGAGGTTGGGTAACCTCGGCACAATTGAGTCACACGGGATTGATTATACGACATTCAAAATGGAAGGGCTTTCTAAGTAGTAGTGTAGGGCATCTATCGATTACAGACCATTTGGTTCACCTCCTTTTTCATGACCTAGTTTTTAAAGGTCCTCCTGGGGTAATATGTACCATGCATATTGAGACAGACTAGGAGAGATCAATTTAAGGGGCTTCAACAAGATATCATGACAGTTATTAAGCATGAGGTTAGATTTCATGTCGTAGACCATCAAGCAATACTTGAATTTAAATTGGTAATATGAGGATTTCTTTTTATGACCCAAGCTGAGATCCCGGACAGAGACACGGGACCTAGAATCATAAATAGCTCCAAACTAACCTATGGTACATACATAGCATGACTTAAGGGAATAATCAAGAGGAAATTAACATAAGCATGGATAAGAGGAAGTCTAAATATCATAAAACATAAACAAAAGCGATAATATCACAATGATGAGTCAAAAAGCTGAACATGCTAAGTATATTTCTAAAAGTCTCTACTGTATGATGAGATGTTGGGAAAAGCCCCAAACAAACTCCAAGTCTAAAACTAAATCAAAAAATACATGCATAACTAAAAGATGTCCTCGGATGATGAGGACTCACCCAAAACGGGATGGAGCTGAACTAAGCGAGTGCGGGCTAGTGACGAGACTGGGATGGATTCCCAAAACCTGTATCATGAGATGATATAGAATAGAGTATGCAGGTAGGACCTTGAATGTACTGAGTATGCAAGGTAAGTAAAATGTGCTATTAAAACGTTAGTTAAAATCATCAATATAAATCAAGATAAATCATGAGAGTAAGGACTGCATGCTAAAGCCATAAATCCGACGTCTACATATTAATAAGCTATTCATCATAATCTGAACATAATGACCCAAAGTTTAGAAATAGAAATCATATGATTTTCGATGCTTGAAATCATAAATGAAAGCTCATAAATTGATATGGGTCAATTATGCTATTAAATATAATATGATCAGTCACAAACATGAGTAACTGAAATAATGAGAAACAGTGGGAGACTCATCATAACCGACAACCATCGTGTATGAGTGCATGATGATCTCACGTCTTGCCCGCATGGAGAAGTGCCATCCTAAGCCTTTTTAGGGCAAAGGAAGAATGAGGTGTGATATCACAGGTGTGCCCTCGGGTGGGGGAAGCACTCTCTTGAGAGGTCCCAATAAAATATATCCTACATTAGCGTGTAGTTCAGAGACCGGGGTCCGCGGAATTCCTGGCCTACTCGATGCAAGACACTACTCCCAAAACTTGCATATTGCTCATATAGGCATATTCTCATAACATAGCTTAAATCTAAATAAACGGGGGAGTCTTGACTCCAAAGATCTCTTTAAAACTGATCTTGTAGGCCTTGGCCAAAATCATGATAACATACTTAACTTGCATGGATTTGCCTAAATCATGGAACCATACATACTTGAAATAGACTTCATAATTCAAAATCATGAAATCATAAGTTAATGATTCATAAATATTCATGCATACTAGATAACTCATCATGCTAGAAATCATAGAATCATAAGCTTGATCTTCATAAAACATGCATAATGGAGCACAATTTCTAATAACTTGAAATCATGAATTTATAATTAAATTTAGAGTAAAATCTGCTCTAATAGTCTTAAATCATCAATTAAAACATGAAGGGATTGGACCCGTAGACATAGCATAGGTAATTGCATGGATTGGGGTTAAAACCCTAGAATTTCAATAAACTTAATTATAGACTTGAATTCATGAATAAGCTAAGAAATTGGGTATGAGGGTGGAATAAATACCTCATTCATGGCCCTATACACCTGGGTAACTTGATTTCTAAACTGGTGTTGAAAGCCCAAGAGAATTGAGGAAGAAATTGAGGAGGAACTCTAGCTTGATATTGGAAAAGGGTGAAGTTATGAGAGTATAATGACTTAGGCTAGGTTAACCCTCTTAAAACACTCTTTAGGAAGCTTAAAATGACATAGTTTAGAATTTAGGAACGTAGAAATTATGAAAACACCCTTAATGATTCAACAAGAAATTGTGCACTATCAGACCAAATGGGTGACTGGACGACTCATTGGGGGACTTGACGGGTCATCCCCTGACCCGTTGCCGCTGACAACTTCTTCTCATTCTCTGATCTTTCTCACCCAACGGGAAACTTAACGAGTCATTAGGGGACATAACGACTCGTTCCTCAATCCATTCTAAACACTGGAATTCAATTCTTTCTTCACCACTAATCACTTAACGAGTCAAACGACTCGTGGGGAGTCCTAACGACTCCACTACAAGAGAAAAGGTCATTTGCGAAGGGATATCTAGTCGTAAAAAGCTCAAATCCGGTCTCTATAACTCAATAATGACCGAGTATAAAATGATCGTCACTTG
>JACEIK010001217.1:292150-302738 GCA_018107945.1 Datura stramonium
TCGGTGTATGTTAGCCCACGGATTTCTGGGCAAAACATACATACTTGACATAATTTCTACCAAATCCTAAAAATAAGAAAATAAATTGTAGCATAACAATATATTTGCACCACCACTAACAAAATAATTAAAAAATTTGCTCTTCAACTTGCTCAACGACATATGTTCGTCAAACATCAAATTCTTGATCTGTTAAAAGAACAATTTCATGTCAGTTTAATATCAGAATGCCTGCTAGCTAATTCCTTAGTAAAAAAAGGAAATGAATAATTAGTCACCAAATTAGCTAAATAATTGGAGCAAATAAATCATGTATTTAGTTAGGATGAACAGCTTTTCCTCATGCTTTTCCTTCAACTTCATCTCTCTCAACAATTTCAATTGTTACTTCAATTATATATCCATCCAGAACAGGTCATCCATCTCTATTTTAATCTCTTCCTACTTTTTTCTTAAACTCATTTTTAAGCTTAAATGATTGGAAGTATCTAAAAGTTACAATTTCTTAGCACGCCATAGGAGCAAGGGGATCGAAGAGCAGAACCTTTATGGACTTCCAAAGGAATATTATGATGATATATGTTCTTTTTTGCCTGTTACTATTTCTGGGTCTACTTTTTCTCTACTTCGCCTTGATGTTTTAGCATATTTTCCCATCTTTGACCAATGAATTTCTTTATTTTTGATCTTGGTTACCAGTTTCTAGTTTGATTCTGGCAAAAGGGTTGTACATAAAAAGATAATATCTAATAAACAAAATGATGGCTTATCGAACCAATTGTTCTTTACACTGTCCTCCATCAAAACATATTGCATACTAAGAACTTCAACTGAAAAAGGACAAGCAACTGAAGGAGATTCTAGGATAGGACAACACAAGGGTAACTTCACTAAAATTATTGGGCCATCACAGGGTAGTGGCAGAAGCTCACGAGGGTAGGCCAAATTTCAATGGGATAATTTCTAAATGGTACAACCGAAGGTAATATATTTACTCACTTAGCCTAAAAATTAAGTTTTCATCTAATAGTCAATCGATTCTTTTCCTGACAACATGACATCATTCACATGGCATGGCTAGACTTCTTTTGTTTCATTATTTTTCTATTTTTCATATGTTTTTTTTTCTGAAATTTATCAAAAAAAATATACAATAACAAACTAAAAGTAGCTTTCTTGAAGATTGATTTGGTCAAAAGGTGCAGTAGAGTATTTTCTTGACATACACATATAAAGAGAGATCAAGAGAGTGAAAATAGAATCAGGTGAAGGAGAGCATATATATATATAATGGGAGGATAGAGAGATGGGAAGAGAGAAAAAAAGATGTGTTTGTACCGATTTCTTTTCAGTGTGGACATATTACTCAGTTACTAGGACAACAACTACTAAGTGTAGCACACTATTATCATTATTTAAACTTATGCAACTCATATACATAATTATACATTAACATATATTATTGTATATACACCATTGATTTACTCTTAGATTAGAAACCAATAAGATGCACATGCCACCATTTAAAACAGTAAGCTCCAATAGTAACAGAGAAATGCATAATCCTTAAAAGCTTGTAATCTATTTCGTAATGAAAATTAGTACGGCTAAATACTATCTAGACTTTTGATCAGAATATAATAGAAAAATAGACTACAGTTGATAGAAAGTTTTCTAACCTATTTGAGGTGATAACGGATAACGAACCACTAGACTTTCAAGTTGTCATATTTACTCTCTAGCATATCCATGCGCTCTTATAGTGATTCCTTTTCTTTTCGAGTTGCTTTCAACTCTTCCAATAATGTAGCCTTTGAGGTGGTACTGCTCCTTAGCGGTTATCCCACCCTCAAATCCAACTATGTGACTTTTGCATTGAGGTCCAAAACACCTTTTCACTACCTCAATAATAGTAAGAGATAGTTCAAATTATACCGGCTTCTAGATTTCAGCCTATAAAATATAAGAATGTTCAAAATATTGCAATGCACTCAATAAGAGGAAGGATGTTAAATGAAATATATCAATAGACATACATATTTTACAATGATTTCAGATTCGACAAACTTCTTATCCTTCTTACGAGTTTCAGAGAAAGTAGTTTCCATGTCTAGTAGATTACCATCTTTGCTTCCCTTCACAATCGAAACAATAAGTCATACAAATTTTTTATACAAAGAGGATGTTTCCTCATACGATTCACAAATTACTTACTAGTTCGTATATAGTATCTCTAATATGCATGCTACCTATACGATGAGGCATACTCAATTTAGACCTATTGATTGAGTTTTTTTGTACATGCTTCCTATATTAACAACACAACAAAAATAGAGAATTATTCTAATAGTGATACATTCACTGAATATTCTTGAATCATTTCTTTCTTAATTATAACATTCTAAGAATTATAGACTACAGTATTTGATAAAAATTTTAGTTTTCTATATATTTTTATTTTGCACCAATTTATGTACCTCTTAGTAACAATTGAGTATGTATATACATTTTAAAGTTATTGAAAATTATATTAGAAACATTAGAGAAAAAGGGAAAAAATAATTTTTCTGTTATAATAGATGTTTTATGGCACCTAGTTTATATTGAGCCCCTGTAATAAAAAGTAAGAGATTGTGAAAAGAATATTCATACTTAATTGAAAAAGTAGTTAATCTCAAAACACTATTATCAATAAACATTCTTAATCTGCAAGCATATAAAGTAGACTTATAAGTTTCAAATCATCTCTCTCACTATTGGAAACCACCATCGCCGCATCAAAAATTTCTATACATCATCATCCCCGGAAGTCATTCTCAAGTAACCCAACACTATCTTTTTCTTAGATTCTAGATTTATTGAGATACTATTGCTGGTTTGCATTACTAGAATAATAATTTGTTGGTTTGAAATGCTGGTACAAGAAGTAAAAAGATATATGTAATTTGTTGTAAAGTAGATCTCACGATAGTGTCTATGGATATCAAGAGGTGGTTGAACCAGTTTGATTGTCATGGAAAACCATAGGTTGCTGAATTGTCTTCATTTTGTTCAGATAAGAGGGTTTTTTATGAATGAGTATTTCATTTTTCTCTGCTTTTCTTCTTTCAGGTATGAGGTGGGGTGTTAGGGCACAATGAGAACTTTTTATTTGTTGTATATTTAATTGTTGCAAGTCATAATCTTTTTCTACCTTTTCTGATGATGCTTGGACAAGAATGTTTCTGACACTATTTCTTAATTTATGCATATGTCTTTTTTATCTTAATTAAGAAGTGCCTAATTTATAGTTTGTAGAAAGAAAACTACCCTGTAGTTAACTCTTAATCCGGAGCAAATTTATAAAAAATGAATCAGATACCAAAAGATTTTCTTAATTTTGAAGATGTAATTAGGTTTTCTTAAAACAAGAGATTCAAAATTGTTGATAATTCAAGTTATTTATATTTGTGAAAACTGAAATATTCAATTCAATGTTGTCCTACAAATTATATTTTACTTCCTATTCTAATATCTCTTCTTCAAGTGAACATTAAAAGATAGGAGTTTTTCCTTATCCCATAGCCAATTACAACAACATATTTATTGTGATATTTCTCCTACTTACAAAATTATTATGATTGAAATCTACATCAAGGATGTTCTTATAGCAAGAAATTAGTAATAAATATGTTACTATTCTTTAGAGCATTTATTAAACCAATGTAATCAAAGTTATGTACTATATATTAGTTTCACTTGGAAATAGTTGCCAAGATTCTGCATTCGAGTTATATAGCACATGATGAATTTTGTCTTTACACATAATTTTTACTAACCAAGTTTGAGCTTCTTGTCATATTAGTTTATTCTGTTTGTCTAGGTCCAATTTGGTATTTACAATATATTGATCTATCACTCATGATTATTTTTCTAAGAAGATACATATGACATTGTGGCTTAGTATGATGTCTTTT
This sequence comes from Datura stramonium, assembly GCA_018107945.1. Taxonomy (NCBI): domain Eukaryota; kingdom Viridiplantae; phylum Streptophyta; class Magnoliopsida; order Solanales; family Solanaceae; genus Datura; species Datura stramonium. The sequence goes on from JACEIK010001217.1 coordinate 296,107, forward strand.
ATCAGCTTATTTAGTTGGTTAAGCTGCAACATGTCAACTCTAGAAAGTTGAAATTAAGTATTTTGTGGAACCATTGTCTAGTGATTAATTTGCTAAAGAAACTAGATGTAACATGGAGTACGATACTAAAAGTCAGTTAAATTCCTGTGTATTGTACAATAGCTATACTTTTTTGATTTGTTAATGGATACTATTTATACTAGGACCTCAACTTTATTTTTGGCTTTGCGAGATAACAGTCAATGTCCTCTTTATTAAGATATTACTATTTATACTTGGTTTGTATCATTTTATGTGTAAGATCTTTTTCAGATCATTGCACATTGAGTCTTTTTTGTCTCTTTCTCATTTATATCTCTGCTTGCCATCTTGGTTTCATTGACTTTTACTGCTGGTTTTCAGCATTTGGGTTTGTCTTTAGTTTTTTTAAAGATTTGGGGTTTCAAGTTTTTTCTTCTTTCTTGAATTTACATGTCTATATAGGGCAAGATTTGATTTTTGGATGAGTGAATTATTCATAAAAATTGAATCTTTTTTTTTCTCACTTTCAAGCATTTCCTGCTTGGGATTACTTTAGGCAAATCTATTTGGGTAGTAAAAGTACTAGTTAATTGGTCAACAATTGAAGTATTCTCAACTTAATCTTTATTGTACTAGCTTTACACTGTTCTTGCCTTATATTCTCAATTTAGGTGCAAAAAAACCTTTGGTTTGAATTTTTTTCATATTTCTACCTTACATTACTGACTTTAGTAGCCAATAGGGCCCTCACTGGGACAACATAATTTGATAAAGTTTTGGGCACTTTATCATGTGAAAATATAAAGATAAAGTGATCATGTTAGTTCTTAATTGACCCCTACTCTTGGTATCAGCAAATCAAATCTAATAGTTTTTAAGAGTTGTAATTAGATCTGTTATGGTCCTCTTGTTTTTGTCTGGCTTCTAAAATTGTGATTGCAATTCTTTGATAAAAGGATTTTGTATCTAGTTTATTCATATATCCATCCAATTACTGGAGTACTGAATTGTCAGTAAGTGACTGTGTTGTATACTTTTTGGAGGATTTCTTGTCAAGTTAAAGCATTTATGGTATCCTCCTTTGGGTTGAGTTGGGTCTTTGTTTTTCATCTCCGATTAGATAGTTTCTTCAAGCACAAATTCGGCTTCTTATAGGATCAAAAATTCTTTCACAAAATGATCCTTCTTTTTCTGGTTTATTAGTTTTGTAATGAAAAGTGTAGGATTTTATTACTTCTCCAACTATCTACCAATTTAACCATACCCCCCTTTCTTCTTGTTTTGAGAGTAGGATCTTGTTGTGATGTCATTCCTTCTTTTTTATTATTATTTATATTGGAACCATTAAATTGATTAGATACGGAGAACGTGTTTTCTCCTCTTCGATTTTCTGGCTGCTCTTTATCTGACAATACTTTTCTACTTTTAGTTAAAACAAAATAATGGGCATCATATTCTTAACAAAAAAGTAATTATCAGTATCATATTTCCCCCTCTCATTTGTTTGAGTGCTCTTTCCATTCCACTGTTCTTCTTGATGATCCATTTGAAAGGAACTGTCACTTTAATAAATTCCAATTGGGTGTTTGCATGAAGATTTTACCTAGATGTTTTTCTCTTATGCAGGTAAGTGATAAGGGATTGGAAAAACTTGAAGCACAATTTGGAAAACCTTATCAATCGGATAAAAGTTCATGGAAAGTCCCTATGGCATTAACAGTTGTGGTATTGCGTGGGCTTTCTTTCTACCTTGGAGGAATTTTTTACTCTGAAAAGGAGAGATGTGTACCATTAACAAGGCAGTTCACACTCCCATGGGAACTGTTACTGGACCTGTCCAGATAAAAGTTGTTTCCTTGGTTTCATAATTCATCCAATTTAATTTTGCAGGCCAAGTTTTTCAAAGCTTATGCAACCTTACATGAGACTCCTGCTGAAATTCGGAACTTCTCAATGAAATACAAAAAAATGTCACCTTTAATGAAATACGTTTTACCTTTAAATTCAATTCATGGTCCTACGATCCAACATATCAGAAGCTCAACTCAAATTCTTGACCTGATTAGCCACACATGTCAAGATTGATAGAGTATTATGATTGATTCTAAAGGAGTAGTTTGGTTGATTGGTGCACACGCCTAGTAGGTGAAATTCTAACCTCAAATAATGGCTAGAGAACTTTGATTAAATGATATTCTTAATGATTTGAAGTTTTATAATGAATATTGATTAAGCCTTCTTATTTCAACATAATGTTTCTTTGACTTTAGTTTCACCTCTAAAAATATTATGTTACTATAGAGATGTAGCTTTAAATTCCAACTCATTCATGAGTCATATTTTAGAGATGTTTGACAGATCCTTTCTGTTGTTTATATAGAAGCACACTTTTAAATTGCTGCCAACATAAATTATATCATTAGAAATCCATATGAATCTTCATGAATGTGTTGCCCAAGTTGCATTTAATGACTTACCGTTGGTTTTTGGCATTACAAAAAAGTATTTACTTTTTTAATCTGTTCTCATATATTAGAAGTCAATGACGAAGGGTCAGAATATTATGGAGAAAACAGTTTATAGAGCTAATTTACTAGCAATTATTTCGTTAAAGTTGGTTATCTCTAAACCATAAAACAAACAGATATAGGGTTCAGCTTATTATAAATCACAAAAAAACTTTCAGGCATAAATTATTGATATACAGGAAAATATCTTCAAGAATAAAATATCACCAATTCATGTTTCATCGATTTAACAGTAAAAGATATCACTAAACCTTCACAGTCTAAAAACGATAATAAATAGAGAACTCATATGAACAAGAACGGAATACCCAATTTCATATAATAGTTAAAATCACAGGTTTATTATTTAGACAAAGACTTACTCAATGAGAAGGAGAAGAAAATTGTAAGAAGACGAGCTTTTTTATCAGACACAGGTTCTATCAAGTAATTGTAATCTTCAAAATGTTGGTGTAATGAAAAAAGAGAGAAAAACTTAAGTTTTATGTAGGATGGAAGAGAAGCAAGCAAACGCCGAAACCACAATTTTTAGCCTTAAAAAGCGGATTTCATTTTCCCTAAAATTATCTCAACAAAATTTACCTATAATGATCCCGTGCTTCAATCCTGCTTCAAAAATGACTTCACCGGCTTTTCTAAATTTGCATTCCTAAAATCTTACTTCCGAAATGACGAATTCGTCGGCTTGCTAACTTTTTTGGAATCCTGAAATTTAGGCGCAAGAGGCACAATAGTTGTATATAGGCCAAACATACAGCTTTGTACAGGGTTTTGCATATGTATGTATCTATATGAATATAATTACCAAAAGAAAATTAACGCATAAATGTTTAAACTTAAAGGACTAGGTTTTTAAAAAAAATGAGCAGGTTTTGTGCGTGGGGGTGGGTGGTAGGTCTTGTGAAAAAAGTTCCTTTTATATTAGTAACAACAGGACATAAAGTTTTTAACATCTGGATATTATTTCCCATGTCAATATTAAACTAAAATTGACTTTTAACGAAGTAAAAAAATTATATCGCTATAAGTACACTATTAATGACTAGATTCATATCCGTTTGCCAGGAATTGGTCGTTAAAAGTTGAATTTCCTGTAGTGCTCGTCATCCCACTCGTCATGAATTCTAGTAGATAACATCTTCTCCAACTTAGCACCACTTAACAGGTCACTCAATGACCCATCAAGTAACTTAACAAGTCACATGATGAGTCGTTATGTGACATGGTGCAGATTTTCTTGTTTTCTCCATTTCAACCCTCGGGTCTGATCTTAGGGACTTGTGAGGTGTTACATTATCTTTTCCTTGAGAACATTCATCCTCGAATGTAGATTAAGCATACTGAAAGGCTGGGGAAGGAAATCCCAAAACTGAACAACTATAGTTGAAAACTGATAGAGTGACTAACTCCGGACTGATATACATGACTGAACTGAATTCATGAAACATACATACATACAATAACATGAAAGAAACTTAGAGACATGAACTTGACAAGAAACTGAATAGGGTACGAAGGAAGAAACTGATACATCAGGCTGGGACTAAGCTGCAAGAGAATTGATGCGGTTATCTAGCCATCATATCTTCTTCGGCTTCCAACGTAGCTCCCTCAACAAGCTGATTTCTCCATAACATCTTCACTGAAGCTACTTCAATTTTCCTTAACATCCAAACATGAAAATCATGGATCTCAACCCAAACCTTCTCATAGGAAAGGCTATCCTTCACACCTATGCTCTCCACCGGAAAAACTAAGGCCGGGTCACCAATGCACTTCTTCAATAGAGATGCAGGGAAAACTGGATGTACCGAAACTAACTCTGCTGGTAGTTCCAACTCATATACCACTTTGCCAACTCGCCCTCAGAATCCTATGAGGACCAACATATCAGGGACTAAGCTTCCCTTTCTTCAGAACCTCATCAGTCCCTTCATTGAAGACACCTTCAGAAATGCCCAATCATCAACCTCAAATTCAAGCTCTCTCCTCCTAACATCCACATATGATTTCTGATGGCTCTAAGTTGTTTTCAGCCTTTCTCTAATGAGCTGAACTTTCTCCATAGTTTATAAACTGAATTGTCACGATTTGAACAAAGGCCCGAATCAAGACACGGGACAATGAACCTCGAGAGGTCCCAAGTAAATTCATGGAATAATGATAGCATAACATAAAAAGACAACAACTAACAGAATCATAAATGAGCGGAAGCTAACTGATACATAAGACATAATTTAAAAAAACATTATAATACAAAGCTGACTCTATCTCTACAAGTCTGAAAGCCTCTACTACATTGACGAGTTGCTGGGACAAGCCCCCAGCTAACTCTTAAAGTCTGAAAACTAAAACATAAAAGAAAGAGAAAACATAAATCGCGTCCTCGAGAGATGAGGATTCACCAAAGGCAGCTGAGATGGGAATGCAGCGTATCTAACCATGTGGCTGAGTCTGGAAACTTGAATCTATATCATGAAATGATATGTCACATAAAGTATGCGGTCAGTACTTAGAATATACTGAGTATGCGGAAAGTGTAAGTAAACTAAACATGCAAGTATACAAGAAGGAAGTAGACTAAATACATCGACATATAACTGAGCTGGAATATAATAACCCTATTTGAGATACATATATATTGACATTAATCTTTTATTTGAAAACATTTACTAAAGTATAATCAAACTGATGCATAAGTGTCATGTGTTGCACATATACTGAGAACTGCAGTTGTAACTAATATCATACACTGTACTAGCTATCTGCTGTTAATCGAGTCTGAATCCTGCTAAATTGATTTTAACTGAAATTTGAAGTTATACGGAGCTGAACTGAACTGATATCGTAGACTAAGGGAGACATTCTCTACTATGGAGAGTCCCTGACTGACTAAGGGAAACATTCTCTGCTATGGAGAGTCCCTGACTGACTAAGGGAAACATTCTCTGCTTTGGAGAGTCCCTGACTGACTATGGGAAACACTCTCTTCTATGGAGAGTCTCTGGCTGACTAAGGGAAATATTCTCTGCTATGAAGAGTCCTTGACTGACTAAGGGAAACATTCTCTGCTATGGAGAGTTCCTGACTGACTAAGGGAAACATTCTCAACTATGGAGAGTTCTGGTTATACTAGAACATGGGGGTCACTAGTCTGACATCATTCATCTAGTCTAAGTTACTTCAGCTAATCAGAGACATGAGCATTCAACTAATTACATCATATTGAATTCATTTAGAGTTGATTAAGGCTACTTTCTACTTACAACAATACCAAAAGTCTAAAGGATCATTTCTCATGCTTTGTCATCATAATTCATATCATCCTGGTCCCGAATCATCGTTCAAATCACACATCCTACATTCATGAGGCATCAATAGGACCAGATCATGCTTTAAACATGTCCACAATATTTACATCCCGAATTCATATCATATAGCATATATTCTAGATTCATGAAGGATCAATAGATTTAAGTCATACTCTAAACATATACATCGACAGTGAAAACATGTACATGCTTCACGTTGGTCAAGACCATAAGTTCCAATCGTGTTCCAACACCTATAATACGACATATGTTCTATATTTGGGGGAAACCATATGATCTACTAATGAAGGGTGTATTTACGCACTTCATAGATGTATTTTTGCCCATACTTTACTATGTTTTGAGAAAAACTTACGTGTGTTTGCATGTGATTATGTTATATATTTGTAAAAATATCTAATGCATGTGATTCGATGTTTTCAGGGCTAAAAGTAATGGATTTGGGTGTGTTTGAGACGTTTGGATTGAAGTTGAAGAAGAAGGAATGCACTAAGTAAGATTAAAGAAAGAAAGAATTAAATAGAGTGCACTGCCACTGCTGCGCGACCAGATGCGCGATGCGGCCCCTGTGCTGCGCGACGTGGCCCTTGTGCTACGCGATTCCATGCGCGAGGTGCTGGTCTCCCTACACGATTTAGTGTGCGATGCAGCGTAGAAGATGCGCGATGGGGGCATGCGCAGTAGCCCTTCTTCCGTGTGATGAGGCACGTGCAATAGCCCTTCTCTAGCTCCATGAGGTGTGCGACACGGC
>JACEIK010001218.1:11750-75597 GCA_018107945.1 Datura stramonium
TTCCCCGGGCCTTTTTCTAGCATGTATGGCTTTCAAATACTCTTAACCAACACGCGAATAGGCCATCTATGTGCCGGGAATTTACGGGGTGTAACAGTATTGTTGAGTTAGTTGGGGTTTTGTCCCATCAACTCATCCAGATTGCTTTTCAGACTTTGTATGTGTTTAGCTTCGGATGCTTATTCTTATGTTATGTTGAGTTAGACTTCTGCTGCGTTTATATTGATGATTTCTTGCATTTATCGAATGAGTTAGATGTATGCTTATGCCATGGGTCAACTTGGGATCTCTCGGGGTCCCTTGTCCCGTGTCGACGATCGGGGCCTCCGTTCGGGTCGTGACAACATGCAAAAGTCTTAAGTTGAGCGTCTTAATGTGTTGTGAGTTTACAACAATTTCGACGCTTAAAACTGAGAAAATACCATGGACTTAGGTATGTTTATATGTATATTAGGCACTTTTACTTTGATTTCAGGTAAAATAAGTGTTGGAGAAAAAATGTGCTAAAGAAGCCCAAAAATGCAGAAAATCAGCTAAAATACAAGTCTCAATACGAGTCGTACCTTAATTGTATGAGTCGTATAAAGAACCGTGATGAAAGTCAGAAGGCTGAAGTAAGAGGAAGGCAACATACGACTCTCAGTATGAGTCATACCAAGATGGTACAAGCCGTAACTAGAGTCGTGGAATTGTTCAGAGAAAATAGCATAAAGGTCTCTTGGTATGAATGGACTCACGGATGGTAGCATCAACATATGAATCATACCATGAGTCATGGTGAAATTTAGAAGATTTTTCAAGACATGGCATAACTTCAGACACAACAAACAACATGAGTCGTACCACAACACTCATGGAAAATTTAAAAAGATGTCAGAGTTCTTAGGGACAAACCACAGAAGTATTGTATGACTCGTAGGATTGTGGTATGAGTCGTACCAGCCTGCTAACACTTAGAAAAATTTGCAGCAGCCAAGAATGTACGAGAAGCAGGTATGACCCGTACAATCATGTTACAGATCGTAGGTCCATTCGTGACACAGTTGGTTCGAGATATGGAAAATTACTTGTTAGCTTAGGAAAAGATTTCTAATGTGTGTATAAATAGCTTTTATGTTTTATTTTAGTCATAGAACATAGAAACAAAGTAGTCGATGTGTGAAGAATATAATTTGTGAATTTTTATTATGTTTTGTAGAGTCTTGGGATTAAATTCTTGAATTCCTACAATGTTTTTGAGAATGTTCTTTGATATTCAGATATGGTTTTCTTCAAATTATTGCTGTAAGTATTTCATTATGTGTTTGTCTATGAATGCAAATTGTAATCTTACAACCATGAGAGGGTAAAACCTCCACAACTAAGGGTTGTGGGAAATATGGTGGATTAACGTAATAGAGTTACACAAAAGTGAATCAAAACCAATGCTAAACACTTGTATTATATTCTCTTCATCTTCAAAACGTTTCTTAACAGTGTACAACGTTAGGACTTGCCTGAATTCTTTACTTGCTTGAACCTGGAGAAATAGAGATTAGAAAAAAAGAATTACAACAAAGCCTTGGTCTTCATGATCATTGTATTAACTTGAGATATAGTCGTAGGATAGTTAAATTTGGAACATATTGATAACGGTTAGTTTGAAATCTCTCATGAGACCTAACCCGGTGATTGAGTAAAGTCATCTAATAGGGATGAACCAGTCTTTTGGATGAACCCTAGTTATCAGTTCTACAAGTAAGCATTGGGATTGATCAAGTGTGTATACCTAAAGTAGTTATGAACCCATAGGGAACATTTACCCTAGTTAATTTCAAATCTTGATTTAAATCACGAATATAATATTGTTCGAATATTGTTTTCTTTAAAACTCCCCAATTTGGAGATAACTTACCAACAAGTTCAATTACCGACATTAGTCTAGATCTTACCCTATTCTCTTTGGGTTCAACCCCAACCTCTTAGTTGGGTTCTTTATTGACTGCTTCATACTTTGTCAGGAAGTGTGTGTTTGAGCGTTACAGTAGGCGAGGCTATGCTAATAGGCCTAGATTAAGTACATGAGGCTACGAAGAAAGTCCAGTTCATTAGGGAGAAGTTGAGGACAACTTAGAGTCGATAGAAATATTATGTGGATATTAGGACGATAGAGCTTGAGTTTGAGGTTGATGATTGGGTGTTTCAAAAAGTGTCTCCCATAATTGGGGTTATGTGATTAGGTAAGAAAGGAAAGCTTAGTCCTCGATACATTAGTCCTTATAGGGTTCTGAGGCGAGTTTCCAAGGTGGCATATGAGTTGGATATACCAACAGAGTTAGCTTAGCCACATCCACTTTTCCATGTATCTCTATTGAAGAAATGCATTGGTGACCCAGCCTTAGTTGTTTTGGTAGAAAGCATTGGTGTGAATGATAGCCTTACTCATGAGGAGGTTCTAGTTGAGATCCTTGATCATCTGGTTCGAATGTTGAGACACAAGGAGATAGCCTTCGTGAAAGTTTTATGGAGAAATCAGCTTGTTGAGGGAGCTACATGGGAAGCCGAAGCAGATACAATGGCTAGATACCCACATCTTTTCCCTTCTAGCTTAGTTCCAGTATGAGGTACCTGTTTCCTCCTTAATACTCTATTCAGTTTCATGTTAATTTCATGTCTATAAGTTTCTTTCATGTAAAAACATGTATGTATGTTTCATGAATTCAGTTCAGTTATGTATCTTAGTCCAGAGTCAGTCACTCCATCAATTTTTCAATCTATAGTTTTCAGTTTTGGGATTACAGCTCTTTTCCCTATCTTTTCAATTTATTTAGTCTTTACTCAAGGATGAATGTTCCCAAAGGGCAGATATGTAACACCCCAAAAGTCTCTAAGATTAAGCCTGAGACTTATAAAAGAATCAGTAGAAAAATCTACAATTTTCCTCTGAACAACTTGTTGTACAAATCGTAGTTTGAAGTGACAGGTCATAAGAGCAGTTATGGTAAGGAGTAGTTCCTCTTGGTCCAATGATGATGACTCATAGTACGAGTCGTAGGAGGTAGGGATGAGTTGCGATGTCATCCGCCCTGAGGAAGTCTAGAAGCAGATGGGGAGTGTATTGGCCAATACCACGAGTCGTGGTTTGATGGTACGACTCATGGTTAGGGGTTGTGGTTTGGGTATGCTGAGGGAAAGCCGATGTAATGAATCATGCTACAAATCATTATAGGAAACAATGAGTCATGGTGAGTGCCCCTGGTTTGACAATTAAAGAACAAAAATATGGGATTGGTAAGCAACTGAAGGAAACCATAAGTAGTGGTAAGGTGGTACTACTCGTGGTGACTGGCAGTTAGCATTTTAATTACGTTTTCCTAGGGTATTTTCAAAACCTCCGAAGCTTCTAACCCCTAATTGACTCTTTGTGGGTTTCTTAAAGAGTGTATTAAGTTGTTTAATCTAGCTTAAGTCCTTATTATTTCAAAATAATAGTAGATTGAAGGTCCACTTAAGATTAAGGCTAGGGTTCTTCATCAAATCTCTTCAAATCTTTCTTTGGTTTCAAGACAAGTCTAAGAGTCAATTAACCAGGTATGTAGGGTTTTGAATAAAGGAAATTATTCCACTCTCATGCCCAATTTCATCCCAATTCTATGATTTCAAGTCTCCAAGCATGTCATGTTAGAATTCTAGGGTTTAACGCAATTCAATGCAATCTTCCATGCTATCTCTATTGTTTGAATTATCTCATGTTTCAGTTGATGATTTATGGCTATTAGGGCAGATTTGACTCTCAATTTACTTACTAATTCATGATTTCAAGTTTATGAATATTATTCTCTATTAAGTATGATTTATGAAATTCAAGTTTATAAGCCTATGATTTCAAGTCATGATGTATTATCCAAAATATGTATAAATGTTTACGAATCTTAAGCCTATGAATTTTATGATTTCAAATAATGAAGTTTCATTTAAGAATGTTTTATTTTCATGAAATTAAAGTTCAAGTATCATGGCCAACTCGATGGCACCTTTTCGTAGATATTTCACACATGTCAAATATGATTATGATTTCATGTTTCGGCTAGCCCATGCAAGTTCAAGTATATTTTCACGATAATGATTATGACCCATGTGTATATTTTTGAGAGTAGTTTCTAGAACTGGGTAGGCTAGGGGTTATGGAAAACCTCGAGTCGTAGAACTACATATCACTATAGGTATAAATTCATGCACAAACCCTACGGGGATTCAAAAGTGATATCACGCCTTAATCTTTCGTTGCCTTGGCAAGCTTGGGATGGCTCTTCCCACCTGAGGGAGATAGTTGGGGCATCATGTAAGCTCTATCAAGATGGTGTCAGTTATGAAGAAGCCTTCCATTGTTCCTCATGTTATAAGTTACTCATCTTCATGTCTTATGATATTATGCTTTATAGCATATTTGACCAATTTCTCGGTTTATGAGTTTTTGCTAATGATTTCAAGTATGTACACTACATGATTTCTATTTCTAAACCTTAGGTCATTATGTTCAGCTTATGACGAATATCTCATAATTACGATTACTTGAGGAATATGGGTTTTACCATTCTGTCTTTACTCTCATGTTCTATCTTTTTTAATATTCATGATTTCAGACCATCATTTTACTAGCATGTTTTACTTCTCTGCATACTCAGTACATTCAAAGTACTGACCGTATACTCTATGCTATATCTTCTCATGATATAAGTTCGGGTGATCCATCTAAGTCCCGTCGTTATCTCGCTCCCGCTCAGTCCAGCTCTATCCTAGTTTTGGTGAGTCCTCATGATCCAAGGACATCAGTTTTTATTATTTATTTTTTGTTCACGTCTTTTAGTTTCAGACTTAGCAAGCTACTTGGGGGTGTAGTCCCATCTGCTCATCAGATGTTTAGAGGTTTTCCAGACAATTATGTGTAGATTGTTTAGCAATGCTGGCTCATGTTTATGTTCATGTTGATATGCTAGGAAAACTTCCGCTAATACCATATTAATGCTTTCTTTTCTCTTAGTAATGCTCTTCTTCATGTTATATATGTGTCATGGGTTAGCTTGGAGCCATTCCTGGTTTCAGGTCTCATGTCTCGATCCGGGGTCTCAGCTCGGGTCATCACAATGCCCTCAATAGATTATCAATGGATAGTGTTGCTTATATATTGGATGATAAGAAAGAGCTGGTTAGAGATGTTCATAGGTTGGCTCGTTTAGGAGTTCGTTGATTCATTCAACCGAAGGTGGAGTTGTAGTTCAAAATGGTTCGAAGTCCTCTCTTGTGATGGATGTTAAGGAAATGCAAGATGATGATCTAACATTGCTCAAATTAAAGGAAGCAGTCCTTAAGAAAGGGGTGGAAGCATTCTCTAAAGGGGGCGATGGTGTGCTCCGCTACCAAGGTAGATTGTATGTTTCAAATGTGGATGGCTTGAGACAGAGGACCTTGACAGAAGCCCACCATTCTCAGTATTCTATTCACCCATGTGCCACCAAGATGGACCGTGATCGACAGGAAGTCTATTGGTGGAATGGCATGAAGAAGGACATTGCAGTATTTGTGGCTAAGTGTCCAAATTGCCAACAAATTAAGGTTAAGCATTAGAGACCTAGAGTTATGATTCAGGGTATCGAATTACTACTTGAAAGTGGGCAGAGATAAATATGGATTTCATTACAGGTTTGCCTCGTAAATGCCGACAACACGACTCCATATCTGTGGTTATTGATCGGATGACTAAATCAACACATTTTCTGCCAGTTAAGACCACAGATTCAGTTGATGATTATGCAAAGCTTTACATTCAGGAGTTATTAGATTTCATGGAGTTCCTTTGTCCATCATATCGAATAGGGCTACACAGTTCACCTCAAACTTTTGGAAGTCATTTTAGAAAGGCCTTAGTATTCAAGTTAAGATCAAACCAGCTTTTCACCCATAGACAGATGGTCAGGCATAGTGGACCATTTAAATACTAGAGGATATGTTGAGGGCCTGCAATATCGATTTCAAGGGTAGTGGGATAATCACTTACCTATAATTGAGTTTGCCTAAAATAACAGCTACCACTCCAGCATCTAAATGGCCCTATTTGAGTCTCTTTATTGGTGGAGATGTAGGTCACCAATTGGATGGTATGAGGTAGGTGAGGTTATGTTGATAGAGCCAGATTCATTTCATGAGGCTATAGAGAAAGTCATATTATTAGAGAAAGGCTAAAAATAGCTCAAAGAAACCAAAAATCGTATACAGATGTGAGGAAAAGAGAACTTGATTTTGCTATAGATGACTAGTCTACTTAAGGATTTCATCCATGAATGGGGTGATGAGGTTTTGTAAGAAAGGAAAACTCAGTCCCCGCTATGTTGGTCCCTACAGGAACGTGAGGCATTTTGGCAAGGTAGTCTATGAGTTGGAGTTGCCTGCAGAGTTAGCATTGGGGCATCCAGTCTTTCATGTGTCTCTACTGAAGAAGTGCATCAGTGGTACAACCTCAGTTATGCCTTTGGAAAGTGTGGGAGTGAAAGATAGTCTCTCTTACGAAGAGGTCCTAGTTGAGATTCTTGACCATAAAGTTTGTAAGTTGACGAACAAGGAGGTTTTTTCAGTGATACTTCTTTGGAGAAACAAAATTGTATAGGGAGCTACTTGGGAAGAGAAAGCAGATATGATGGCCAAGTACCCTCACATTTTCCCTTCCAGCTCAGATTCAGCATGAAGTACTAGTTTACACCTTAGTACTCTATTCAGTTTCATGTTAGTTCCATGTCTCTCAGTTCCTTTCATGTCATAGTATGCATCTATGTTATATGAATTTAGTCTAGTATATGTACTTCAGTTTGGAGTCAGTCACTCCACCAGTATTCCTCTTGTAGTATTTAGTATTGGGATTGTGTCACGACCCAAGCATGGACCCCAACACGGGACCTAAAATCACGAACGGATCTAAGCTAACCTATGGCATAGCATATTACTAGAATAATATAACTTATAAGGAAAACTGAGCAGATGCTAGCTGAAATGTAAGATATTCCCTTACAGATAACAAGATAATTTGACAATTTAAACACTAAGTCAAAAAGTTGAACATACTAACTCTATGTTTGAAAGCCTCTACTAACTGATGAATTGTTGGACAAGCCTCTAACTAACTCCAAAGTTTGAAATTAAAACAAGGTAAAAATATTGAAATGAAAAAGATAACTCTAGTCCTCGGATGATAAGACTCACTACTGCTAGTTGATCAAGTCCAGAATGTATCTAACCGCGGGGCTGAGATTGAAATGATATAGCATAGAGTATGTGGTCAATATGTTGAATGTACTGAGTATGTAGAGTAAGTAAAACAATCTAGTAAAATAGAATAAGAGAGGTAATGAGTGTAAAATCGTTTAAAACATGATATTCATATCATAAACTGAATATGAGGGCTCAAGTCTTTCAAACTGTAATATAAAGTTGAACATGACTGGATTCATAAGTAAAACCTTGTAAAAAATAATTTGAGCCCAAATACAATAAGTTGTAAAATCATGAATATTGAACATGAATGCATATATATATATATATGGAATACCCAAAAAGACCTAAGATCAGAACTGAGGGTTGAAACGGAGAAAACAGGATTTTCTGCACGAGGTCAAAGGATGAGTCGTCTAGTGACCCATGAGGTGCACCACGAGTCTTTAAGTGACTCGTGGGGAGAAGAGTGGACTTGGTTGAATTTTTGGATTTGGGGTTGACCATGACTGAGACAACGTCGTGGTCAGGACCACGAGTCTCGAGTCACCCGTGGCTAGAGGTTTGCATGAAGTGAAAATTTTGGGCAGTGTTTGGCACGTCTTGGTCACCACGAGTTGTGGTTTCCCTCGTGGTAAGCCTCATAGGTATGATTTCAGTGATGTACACGAGCAGAAGACTACGAGTTGTGGTGTTGAGGACGAATTGTCCAATCCCTCGTGGGGACTGGCAGTGTATTTTTCACTACGAATTTATTAAGGACTTTTTCGTAATTCTTACATTCCTAACGCCTAAACTATGTCATTTTAAGCTCAGTTAGGATTGTTTTAAGAGGTTTTAGCTCATTCTAAATCACTCCTCTTCATGCATGCAAGACTAGAAGGCTCCTAGGGGTGGTCAAGACTAAAATCCATCAATTCTTCTTCAATTTTCTTTGGGCATTCAAGAAAGAGTGTAAGATCAACTTACACAGGTATGTGAGGCTACGAATGAGAGTTCCTTTAAATCTCATGCTCTAAATTCTTGTCAACTCCATGAATCTCAATTCTAGATTCAACTTTCATAATCTATGGGGTTTATCCCAATTCTTATGAGTTCCTCTATGAACTATCTATGGGTCAATTCCCTTCATGTATCAAATCATGTTTTATGATCTATGGGCAGATTTTATAACTACTTTTGATTATTAATTTGTAGTTTCAATTTTAATTGAATTATGCCCAATTATGCATGCTTCATGAAAAGCCATATTATGATTCTATGATTATTTTGGATATTATCAAGTCTAAATTATTATTTATGATTTATGTTAAGAATTCTCTTCAAGCATTCATCAGGGATTTATAAATATCAAGTATATACATGTTTTACAAGTATGCATGGATTTCATGATTTATGAATTAATGACTCTTAGCCAACTAATGGGCCCTTATTCATGGAAAATCATGTACTTCAAGTATGATCAAGTATATTATGTTGTAATTGGCCATGAAATTCATGAATGATTTATTATTATGATATGAGCCTCGTGTGCATGTTTTTGGGAGCAGTGTCTAGCACCGAGTAGATGGGGAATTCAAGTAAACCCTGTGGTCTCAGAACTACGTGCCACCATAGGTTTATCTATACAAATATTAATATTACTGGACCCCCGTGATATCACATTATGCACGTCCCTTTCTTGGCAAGCCTGGGACGGCTCTGCCCACTTGAGCGAGATAGTTGGGGCATCCTGTAAGCTCTATCATGATGATATCAATTATGATAAGTCCTCCCATTGTTCCTCATGATTTATGCATTGTCATGTTATGTTACCTTGGATCAAGTTTTGTTTTACAAAGTTCTCTCTTATGATTATGATTACGACTGGTTTACGAATGGCTTGAAAATCTTTAGCCCTTATGTTTACATTATGATATTTACTATATGATCATGCAGTCCTATTCTTATGAACTCTTATGTATTTTAATTATCCATTTTTACTTACCTTACATAATTAGTAAATTACAAGTACTGACCGTATACTCTATGTTGTATCATTTCATGATACAGGCTCTAACGTTCAGGTTTAGCCCCGCCATTAGCTGATTCTCAGAGTTCACATCCCTCCGCCAGTGTTGGTGAGTCCTCATCCTTTGAGGACATTCAATTATCCGTAGTTATGTTAATTAAGTTACAGACATTTGTCAAGCTAGTTAGGGATGTTTTCCTATCAACTCATCAGTAATATTATTGGCTATTCAGACATTATGTAGAAATCAGCTTGTCAGATTTTGATTCGGTAGAAACTTGATATATATGCAGACTTTCGCTATTATGTAAGTTAGACATTTGCTTATTTATGTTGATTCTTACATATCATGTTCATTCCATGAGTCGGTTTGGAGCCTCTCGGGGTTTTGTGTCCCGTGTCTCCATCCGATCCTATGTTCGAGTTGTAACAAACTTGGTATCAAAGAATTAGGTTTTAAAGGTCCTAGAGTGTCTGAAGACGATGTTAAGTAGAGTCTTTTTTATGGGTGTGAAGCGCTCCATACTTATGACAAAGAGGCTACGAAATATTTTCGGAAATGTCCCTTCTTTCATGATCTATGTCATGCGCTGAAATGTCTCTCTATATTTTTAACTCGTGTTATACGCATTTGCAGAATTATGCCTCCTCTCCAAGTTAAGGGAATAAGTAATAGAAATGGGAATGGTAATAAGAATGGCAATGGATATGGGTACTAGTAGGCCTCACCAGCCCCAGAGGATCACATGCCCAAGCAGGTTGCCCATGCTGAGTTTAGGGCAGACATCTAGATGCTAGCACAGACATTGACCACCTAGGTTAACCAGCAGGCGATAACACATGCTCCTCAAAATGGGAATGCAGCGGCAGCGAGAGTCAGGGACTTTCTTAGGATAAACCCTCCAGAGTTACTTGGATTAAAGGTGAAAGAGGATACACATGAGTTTATTGATGAGNCAGACTGGGAGCAGCAGTCCCAGCAGCACCAGCCTTGGATTAAAGGTGAAAGAGGATACACATGAGTTTATTGATGAGGTTTAGAAGATCACCCAGATCATGGGGGTGACGGGGGAGGGATGTGTAGACTTAGCCTCTTATCAGCTAAGAGGTTGCACATATCTTGTATAGACAATGGAGGGATAGTAGGACAATTGGAGCGGGACCCATTGGGTGGGATGAGTTTCTTACCACGTTCTTGGATCGGTTCTTTCCCCGCAAGATGAGGGGGATTAAGGCAGCTGAAATTGTGAACCTGAAGTAGGGCAATATGACGGTCCAGGAGTATTCCACTGGAGTTCACCCGCTTGTTCAAGTATGCATCTGAGATGGTGGCAGATCAGAGAGCTCGAGTGAGTCGATTCGTGCATGGGATAACAGACTATTTGGTCAAATATTGACGGACCGCTATGCTTCACCAGGACATTGATTTTCCTTGATTTGTTTTGTATGCCCAGAAGATGGAGGCAGTGCACTTGAGAGAGAGAGAGGCCAATAGGGCCAGGATATATAGCTATAGGTTCTTCTAGTAGAGATTAGGAGGCGGATATTGCCAACAGTCTCATTAGAGTTCATTAGCTCCAACACCATCATAGGCCAGTGTTCCATCTAGACCGTGAGGTGATAAGGAGAGCAGAGCATCAGGTTTGAGGGGACAGAGGAGTATGCAGGCAGAGCATACCTTCCCGGCCTGCGGGAAGTGTGGAAAAAGTAATGTAGGGGAGTGCTTGTTGGGATCAAATGTATACTTTGAGTGTTGTAGACCCGGCCACAAACACCAGGAGCGTCCTTTGGCTAGACTGTATGATGGTAGAGGTCTTGCTCAGGCTACCAGTTTGGCAGCAGCACCAGCACGCATAGCTTAGCAGGGTGCGTCTACTAGTACAAGTCGTGGCCAGCACCAGAACAGGTTTTATGCTCTAGCATCTCACCAGGAGTAGGAGACTTCACCGGATGTGGTCACTGGTATGTTATGAGTACTCCACTTTGATGTATATGCATTTTTAGACCAAGGGGCTACGTTATCTTTTGTGACACCCTATGTTACTAGTAGTTTCGAAGTCAAACCCAAAATCCTATCAGAACCCTTCTCAGTTTCTACTCCAGTCGGTGATTCAATTATAGCTCGATGGGTATATAGAAACTGCCCTATCACAGTCCTTTAGAAAGTCACCTCAGCAGATTTGGTAGAGCTAGCCATGACAGATTTTGATGCTATCTTTGGCATGGATGGGCTAAATGCATGTTACGCTTTAGTAAATTACAGAACCCATGCGGTAGAGTTCCAGTTTTTGAGTGAGCCAGTCCTAGAATAGAAAGGTAGTTCAGTTGTGCCTGTAGGTCGCTTCATTTCCAACCTTAAAGCCAGAAAGATGATTTCTAGGGGTTGCATGTACCATCTAGTTAGGGTTAAGGATGCTACCTCTAAGACCCCGACTATCCAGTCAATCCCCACAGTTTGTGAGTATCCAGAGGTGTTTCCATATGATCTACCGAGGATTCCTCTTGAGAGGGAGATCAACTTTGGTATTGAACTTCTTCCCAATACGTGTCACGACCCGCACATACACCCCAGTCGTAGAAACGGGACAAAGAACCCCAAAAGGCACCAAGTCGAGCCATGGCATGAGCATACATCTAATTCATTCACTTAAGCGGAAGACTTAACATAAGAAAACGTAAACATGTCATAATAACAGAGAAAATACTATACATGATCCATACATGACGGCTGAATACAGCTTATAGTCTGAAGAGCCTCTAATTGTGAAAGACAAGTTGATGAGACAACACTCCAACTAACCCTACGATATTGAAACTGAAAGAGAAACAATAGAGTATGAGCATATGGCCCTCGGAACAAGAGGACTCACCAAATAAGTTGATAGAAAACTCTGAGGAGCTACTAAGGAGGGTGAGCCTGAGAGCCGGGTCATGTATCATGAAACGATACATCATAGAAAGTATGCGGTCAGTACGAGAAATGTACTGAGTATGCAAGGTAAGTAAACGGACATTTAAAACATGTATAAAACTCATAAGTGATCGTAGGAATAGGACAATATGCTCATAACATAATTATCGTAATATGAAATAGGGCTCAAGGATTTTGAAACATTTATAACGTAAACATAATCATAATCACAAATAAAGATCCTTACTTAACATAACTTGATCCAACATTCATAATCATAAACATGCATAAATCATGAGGAATAGTAGGAGATTCTCGTAACCGACATACCCCATATGAGCACACATGAAGCCCGACTTGTAACCCTAGTTGGGATTGTGTTCGTACCTTGCATAGGGTAGGAACCATGAAGGGCATGATCACACATGAAAAGGGTCAATTGGGAAAGGGACAAACATGAAAGGGTCCAAAAATACCTACGGTGGCACGTAGTTCATGAGATCTGGGGCTTAACATGGGCCCCGAACCTACTCAGTGATCGATACTACTCCCAAACATATATAGTGCTCATAATAATACATACATGAGTTCATGGCCTAATCAAATCGTGATAATCATTAACATACTTGAACATACGTGAACTAGCCATGACTTGAGGCCCGTGGGTCGGCCAAAAACATAATTCATGATTGATAAAATTCATGCATACTTGTAGATCACGCATATAGCTTGAAATTCATAAGTTCATAATAGATAACATAATAATTTCATAAACAAATTCATAATTCATGTTGGGCTTATCAAATACATTGATGGATCAATGGATCATAAATCAATTCATCATGGGGCATGCATAATCAAGCTTAATTGGTTAGAAATTCAAAATCAACAATATTATACTCAATTTAAATCTAAAAGATGATCAAAATCGGTAGATTAAGATAAGATTTCAAAATCACAAGACCCATAATTAAATCATTTACTTTCATACAAATCAAATACAAAACCCCATGAGTTTTTGATAATTTATAAGTAAAACCATTGAGTAGGAGCATGGGTTTGGAAGAATCCACCCATTGAAGACCTTACATACCTGGAATTATCAACTCCTAACCCTCCTTAAAAACCCAAGAATGAAATTGAAGGAATTGAGGTGGCGTCTCCTTGAATCCCCCTCTCCAAAGTCTTGCATGCATGAATGGGAGTTTAGAATAGGTCATCCTCTTAAAACCCATCTTTTCCAAACCCAAAGCAGCGTAGTTTAGGGTTTTTAAAGCATGGAAAGTCAAAATTGCCCTTAAAATTAAATCCCTAAAAAGCATTGGGATGGACCAGCGGCCCAGAGCCCAATGGGTCATGACAACATACCACAACTCATGGTGTCGAGTCGTTAAGTCCTTTGCTTAAATCACATGCCTCGGATTCATCCACGCCTTTCGTCGGGGCAGTGGTGACTACAAAGGGCGAGGTCATTGGATCGTCGTCATCAACTCTTGACCAAATCTGCTTTCCTTCCCACGAGCCTCACCACGACTGCGTGGTGACCTCAACAAGTCATGGTTTCCATCCTTTGCACCTTGCTTTGGAACCTTCAACCCATAGACGATGACGTGAAACAACGGGTCGTCCTTTTAACCACAAATCGTGGGATGCCCCATTGCTTCCTCCTCGGCCTAAGTCCAAACCTTCCTGACAGTGGGCAATGACTCATTGTTCTTGAAAATTGTTCGTGGAACACTTCCGTTGTCGCCACTATTTCCCCAGGCTTCCCAAATCACGACTGACTTGTGAGAGACTCGTGGTACCTACCACGAGTCGTAGGGTCATCCGTTCTATATGATTTTTCTAGTTTTACGCACTTTTAAATTTAACTCCTGGGTCTATTCTTAGGCCTTTTCGGGGGTATTACAATATCTCCCCATTGTAGACATTTATCCTTGAATGTGAAACAAGCGGCAACCGAAACATACAATTATCGTACTCGGAAATTCGACTATTTTAACCGAAATTTTCACAAAATGACTATAGAATAAAACCACATAGATAAGGCGATCCTATACTTCACATTCACATTCAAACACATAAAATAAACTTGCACGCATGACGGAACATAAAAACTAGACGAGATTCTTGTAGCAAAGCTGGTACCTCAGTGAAGTGGCGGTGAGAACAAATGCGAGATATCCGCCATCATAAGCTTCGGCTTCCCGTGTAGCTCCTCGACCTGCTTGATTTCTCCATAAAACCTTAAATGAAGCTACTTCCTTGTTTCTGATCTCGAACCTGACGATCAAGATTTCAATAAGGAATTTCTTCATATGAAATTGTGTATTTGCTCATGTTGTCTATCGGGACTACTAAGGTTGGATCACCCCGAACACTTTTTCAAAGAGCACATGGAAGACGTGATGAATTGAAGATAACTCCGTGTAGGTCAATATACGCCACCTTACCAACTCTCCTCATAACTTAGGAAGGTTGACATGCGGGCCAGGTTTCCCTTTCACTACGAATCGCATGACTCCTTCATGGGAAATACCTTTAAAAACACCCAGTCACCCTGTCAGCTCCCAAACCCTTCTCCTCCACATCAACATACGATTTACGGTGACTCACGAGTAGTTTTTAACGGTGTCTCATCAATTGGACCTTTACCATGGCTCATGAATCGAACTTGGTCCTATCATGGCTGCCTGTAACCTCAAACCATCGATGGGCGTCTGCACCTTCGCCCAGTAAAGCCTTGAACAGTGCCATCTAGATATTAGAGTGAGCTGTTATTATAAACAAGCTTCGATCAGGGCAAATGATCATCTCAACTACCTTTGAAATCCACGACACATGCCCTCAATGTATCCTCGAGAATTACGAATGGTTGGTTCTTCGGCCATCATTTGCGGATGGAATACTATCACTTGAAAGCTTAATTTGAGTTCCAAGTCCTTTTGAATAGACCTGAACAGGAGTGGCGAGTACCTCGATGCAGTAATAATAGACAAGGCACTCAATGTAGTCGAACCAACTCTAAGATATACAACTTGGCATAACCATCTGCATCAGTGATGTGGCCAGGTAGAGTGTGCGGCCTTTGTTAACATGTCTACCACCGCCCAAACGAGTCATAGTGCCGGTGATTACGAGGCCAAACACAATAGAAATCCATATTAATTTATTCCCACTTCCAATAGGGGATGTTGATATCCTAAAGAAATCCGCCTCCCAGGCCTTTGATGCTTGACCTTCACTTGTTTGCGAGTTTGGGCATTTTGCTACGAACTGCAATATACTTCTTCATACCATCCCACCAATAGATTTCTCACAAGTCTCTCGATACATCTTCGCAGATCTGGATGAATAAGTCTCCGGTACCATGTGCAGAGACTCTCAAATACACCTACATCTAGGACACATAAATTACCACGAGCCATTGTAGCACCATCTCCCCTTAGGAGAAAACCTCCACCTTTGACTCTGCACATCGCCTCCTTTAGCTTCCTCAAATGGGATCCTCATCTTTCTGGATTTAACATCAACCACCAAGGAAGATTCGATGATTATCATGCAATCACACCACCAACGGTCGAGTCGGTCAATCTAACTCCCAATCTTGTGAGCCGGTGGACATCTTTCACCCACTCTCCTTCTTCCCCTTATCCACATGAGACACACTCTCCAGTTGAGAGCCTAGTAAGCACATCTGCAACCACATTTTCCTTGCTCGGATAGTAGAGAGGCTTCGTATCGTAGTCATTTGTAACTTGACCACCTCCTTTAGAAGATTTAGATCACTTGTGTGACAAATATTGCAAGCTCTTGTGATCAGTAAATACATCCGCATGAAACCCATACAAGTAATGCCTCATATCTTTAATGCAAAACCACCATGGCCAATTCAAGATCATGGGTCGGGTAATTCTTTTTGTGAACCTTTAACGTTGAAGGCGTATCTTATCACCTTCCCACGATGCATCAACACACATCCCAATTCAAATCTCAAACATCACAATATACAACAAAGCCATTCGTACCTCGGGTAAAGTCAGCATTAGTCTTTGAGAAGTGAGTCAGGTCTTCAATTCTGGAAGCTTTTCTCCACGATTCATAACGTTGGAACTTTACCTTTTACGAGTCAACCTAGTCAAGGTGCGCAATAGATGAGAAACTCCCAAAAAAAACCTCTAGTAGTAGTCTGCTAGGCCTAAGAAACTTCTGCATTTGTTTGAAGGATTCACCGATCTAGGCAGTTCTTCACTAACCCCGATTTGAGAATCCCGCCATATTCCCTCGCTTGACACCACCGGCTAGAAATATCGAGTCCGGTAAAAATTACTCGCTAAACTTTGCATACGGCGGCTGATCCTTGAGGGTCCTAAAGTACTACCCTCGGAGTGGCTTGACATGCTCCTCCTTCCTTTCCGCAGTATACCAAGATGTCATCAATAACACAATCAGAGGTATGTCAAAGATTCCTTGAATACCTTTGTTCATCGAGGTCCATAAAAGCCCGGGGAGCATCGTTAGTCCAAAGAAATAACTACAAACTCATAGTGCCCTTTGCAGTTCAAAGGCTTTCTTTGGAATGTCACACCCCCAGCTGAGTTGGTGATATCGGACACGAGATACATCTTCGAGAAACACCTTGCACCCTGGAGCGGGTGAATAAATCATCAATCCTAGGCAAGGGGTAGCTATTATTTATGGTGACTTGTAAGTTGTTGATAATCAATACACATCAGAGAGAACCATCCTTCTTTCAAAGAAATAAAGCGATGCACCCATTGGAAACTTGCTTGGTCTAATGAAACCCTTATCGAAAAATCCTTTAACTAACCCTTTAACTCCTTTAGCTCATTTTGGAGCCATCTGCAAGGAGGGATGAAATAGGTTGCCTATTGAAGGCGGTAGATCAATGCGAAATCAATCTCCCTCTGCGGAGGAACACCTGGCAAATCATCGGGAAACACCTCCGGTCGTCGTGCCTGCCCCAGGCCGGCGAATAGTCGAGTCAGGACTCCACATCACTGCTAACTAGGTTGTACACACAACCCTTATAGATCATCTTCAACCCTTAAGATAGGGAAATAAACCGACCGGTTAATTAACTGTTGAATTACCACTTCCATTCCAAAGCGACTCCTCACAGAAATTGGAATTCCCGCTGCGTAAGGTCTAGAGTTAATCAAAGCATAACATGAAAACAACCAATCCATTACCCAAAATGATGTCAAAATCATTCATGGACAATTCTACTAAGTGCAACGGGGTAACCTTATGCAATATCATAATGGGGCAGCAACACTACATATACTTTTGCCTAGCTACAACTAACTCACCAACTAAAGTAGATACGAAGAATGGTGACGAGAATTTCGAGGACTAAAACTAAAACTGCTAGCAATTTAAGGGGGTCACAAAAGACAAGGTAGCTCTGGATCTGCAAGCATAAGCATCGTATGGAAGACTTGCAACATACTAGTGACCACATGCGGCGGAAAGCCTGCTGCTCCACAGCGAGCCTTAGGCGTAAAACCTGCTCACGATGCGCGACCACACACTCCAAACTAGTGGAGGCACCTTGCTGAGGGAGTCGTCTTTGCTTGGAGTGGTAGAAGGCTGGGCATGGGCAATCTCTTATCTGATACTGGAGTTTCCACACATAAAACAAGCATCGCGCATGGAGCCTCTCGGGATGATTTTCCACATCTCGAACACGTTGGAAGGTAGCCACACAGAGCTACCATGATCCCTCGAGCCTAAAGCCCTACTCCTGGTCTCCCCTAAACTGATCTTGCTAGCCAGATGATGGAGGCTGGAGTAGTGATCACGCTAATGAGGTCGCCTCGACTTGGCACGAGTACCGAAGCTATCGGTCTGGCCTTCTTGACTATCTCTTCCTCCCCATGAAGGCCAGGCTCATCTGTATTGGGCATGCAATACAATATGGAAAGTCGATGTCCGATGTAGCATGACAATCCAACAATCCTTATCCAAGTAATCTACTACTCCATGCACAAAGAAGCTCACCCAAGCCCGCCCCTGATCGCCGAGAACTCGACATATTTAGATAGCCAAGTGAACTCCCGAGACATACTCTGGATTGACATGTTTGCCTGCTTCAAATTCACAAGCTCGGCCTCCTTGAGCTCGTTTCAGAAAGAACCGATCCATGAATGCGGTAAGGAACTCATCCCAACCTATCGGGCTGCACCGGCCCTTACAGAACCTCTCCATTTCTTGAACCATATATATTGCTACCCCCTTGAGCTGAAAGGAGGTCAAAATGTCACATTCCTCATTATTCACCCCATGCTTGGGTAATCTTCAAAAAATTCTCAAGTGATGTCATGTGGGTCCTCGTCACAGCCGACCCTGTGAACTACGGAGGGCTCGGCCTCAAAGAATGTCCTTACCACACAAGGCATTGCATTTCCATTTGCGGATAATGGGCCATAGTATAATTTTAGACACAGTTGTCATGGCCGGGTAACATCTAGATTGCCGCCTAAACTCGGCATGGGCGGCTAGCTGCAGCACATGCCTACGTGAATGGGTGGGGCTAGAAAGATGCTCCCCATCGTATTGCCCTCGGGATCATCACCATGTTGTTTCTCCTGGCATTTACTCGGAATCTATGTCGATCATTGCACGACATAGATCATGAAAAAGAAAGGGAACATCCACTAGCGTCTAGTAGCCTCTTCTTCATAAGTGTGGTGCGCTTCACCCATGAGAAAGACTTTGCCAACGTGGCTTTCGGACACCTAGGACACTTCAAACCTAATTCTCAGATACCAAGTTTGTAATGAGCCACTTACGTACACCGAGTCATAGACACGGGACAAGGATCCCAATGCCCCCAGTGCGACCTATGGCATGAGCATGCACTCTAATTCATTCACATAAGTGGAAGAATTAACATAAGAAAATAGACACATGTCATAATAACGGAGAAAATACAATACGAATCCATACATGACGAGTGAATACAACTTATAATGCGAATAGCCTCTAATCGTGAAAGACAAGTTGATGGTACAACACCCCAACTAACCTACGATACTAAGCGAAAGAGAAACAATAGAGTACGAACTATGGCCACAGGAACATGAGGACTCACCAAATAAGCGATAGCGAACTCACGAGGCTACTAAGGAGTAGCTTGAGTCGGGTCCTTTATCATGAAATGATAAAGCATAGAAAGTATGCGGTCGATCGTGGAATGTGCGAGTATGCAAATGAAGTAAGCGGGCATTTAAAGCATGTATAAAACTCATAAGTGATCATAAGAATATGACAACATGCTCGCTAACATAATTATCGTAGTGACATAGGGCTTAGGTTTTGAAACATTCATAACGTAAACACAATCATAATCATAAATAAAGAGCTTTAATTAACATAACTTGAATCCAAAATTCATAATAATAAACATTCATAAATCATGAGCAGTGGGAGATTCTCTTACTTGAGCATACCCCGTATGAGCACACATGAATCCGGAAGCTTGTAAACCTAGTCCGGGATGGTGTTAAATAACGCAGGGTAGGAACTATGAAGGGCATGATCGCACATGAAAAGGGATAATTGGGACGGAGAAAAAACATGAAAGAGGTCCCCAGCATACCTATGGTAGTACGTAGTTCATGAGATAGGGGCTTAACATGGGCTCTAACTACTTAGTGTTTATACCTCCCCAAACATATATAGTTCTCATAATAATACATATTGTTTATACTACTCCCAAACATATATAGTTCTCATAATAATACATACGTAGGTTCATGGGCTAGTCATATCATGATAATCGTAAACATGCTTGAACATACTCAATTAACCATGACTTGAGGCAGTGGAGTGCATAAAAACATAATTCATGATTGATAAAATTCATGCATACTTGTAGATCATGCATATAGATTTAAATTCATAAGTTCATAATAGATAACATAATAATTTCATAAATAAATTCATAATTCATGTTGGGCATCAATATAGCGATGGATCGATGGATCATAAATTGATTTATCATGGGCCATTGCATATTCAAGCTTAATTGTTTAGAAATTCAAAATCAACAATATTGTACTCGGTTTAAATCTCAAAGATGATCAAAATCATAAGATTAATATAAGATTTCAAAATCACAAGACCCATAATAAAATATTTAAAAAACGAACATACACATAAAAAATTTTAAAATACAATAATTTTTAATAATTTATAAGTAAAATCATTGGTAGGAGCATGGGTGTGGAAGAATCAGCCACGTGAAGACCCATAGCTGGAATTATCAACTCCCAACCCTCTTTAAAAACCCAAGAATGAAATTGAAGGAATTGAGGTGAAAAGCTTTGAATCTCCCCTTAAATCCCCCTCTCCAAAGTCTTGCGTACGTGAATGGGTGTTTAGAATAGGTCATCCTCTTAAAACCCGAAACTTTTCCAAAGCCAAAACGATGTAGTTTAGGTTCTCAAAGTGTAGAAAAATTAGAATTTCCCTTAAAATTATATCTGAAAAGCGTGTCCCCAAACGAACCAACAGTCCGACCCAATGGGTCGTGACAACATACCATGACTCGTGGTATTGGTAGTGGGTCCACTACATCATCACATGCCTCGGATGCTTCTGACTCGTCGGGATGAGTCGTGACTACAAGGCAGTCGTTGGATCGGCCGTTGTCAACTTCTTTGACCAAATATGGTTTTCACTTCATAGGGAGCCTCACCACAGCTCGTGGTGACCTCCAACAGTCGTGGTTTTCCTCATCTTGTGCCTACCTTTGGAACCTTGACCCACAAATGCTGATGTGAAACAATAGTTCATCCCTCTTAACCATGAATGGTGGGATGCCCTAGTTTCTTCCTCCTCGGCCCTAAGTCCAAACCTCCCCACATTTTGTTGACAACGACTCTTTGTTCCTAACAACCGGGTGGTGGAGACCGTCGCGATTCAATAGCCACCCGTTTCCCGACTTCCCAAACCATGATAGCTTGTGGCACGACTCATGGAACCCTACACACGAGTCATAAGGTGGTCTAGTTTTGTGATGTTTTTGCCGAGTTTTTACGCACTTTTCAAATTTATCCACGGGTCTATTGTTAGGCCTTTTCGAGGTATTAGAATATGCGGCTACTATATTCCTCCTTCTGAGAATGACTCAGTGAGTTGAAGGAGTTGAAGGACCTATTAGATAAGAGTTTCATCGCAGACCTAGAAAATCCCAGTAGGGTGCACCAAACCTGCTTTTCTAGAAAGAAGGATGGTTCCACTTAAATATGCATTGACTACGCGTCAATTGAATAAGGTGACAATCAGAAGCAGGGAATCCCCTCCCTAAGTTGATGATTTTTTACCTGACTTTAGGGTGCTATGCTTTTAAAGATAGACATGATTCTATCATCGCTAAACGTTAGGGAGAGTGACATCACAGAAGTGACCTTTAGGGCTTCATTATGGCCACTATGAGTTTATAGTTATGTCTTTTGGACTAACGAATGCTCACCACAAGTTTCATGGATTTGATGAACAAGGTGTTTGAGCCATGCGGACATGTTTGTGATCGTGTTTCAGAGATAACATTCTCATATACTCTTGGAGTGAGGAGGGCATGCCGCTCGTTTGGTGGTGCTACGGGCTACGAATGATCTCTTGTTATATGCTAAGTTCATAAAGTGTGAGTTTTGGCGGACACCATTCAGCATTTTGTGGTCATGTGGTGTCAGAAGTGAGGGTGTACAAGTGGACTCTCAAAAGATAGAAGTTGTGAAGATTTGTCCTAAACCCGATTAGTCAAGTAGATATCAAAGAGTTTATTGGCTTTAGTTACTACGAGTTTGTTGAAGGGTTTTCATCCATTGCGCCTTTGTTGACTAAGTTGACCCGGAAAGAAAGTGAAGTTTCCAACGGGAGGCTTGTGGGAAAGAGCTTCCAAGAGTTGAGAAGACTCGACTCACCTCAACTTAGAATTATTGACCACTGCTGAGGGTACTAATGGGTTTGTGGTATATCTCGTGATGCCTCGAGATCGTCCTTGATTTGTGTATTAATGCAGCATTGTAAAGTTATATCCTATGTTTCCAGGTAGGCGAAAGTCCCATGAAAAGAACTATTCGACTCACGACCTCGAGTTGGCGGCGGTTGTATTTTCCAAGAAGATTTGGAGACATTATTTGTACGGTGTCCCGTGGATGTGTTTATGGACCACAAAATCCTATAGTACATGTTACCACAAAAGGATCTAAACCTACATCGAAGAAGATGGTTTGAGCTACTTAGAGATTATGACATAAATGTCCTTTATCATCCAAGTAAGGCCAATGTGGTGGAAGATGCTCTTAGAAGACTTTCTATGGAGCGTGTGTCTCATGTAGATGAGGGGAGGAAAGAGTTGGTAAAGGATTTGTTGACTCGATGGATGGTGGTGCCATTGTTTAAAATGGATCAGGTTCCTCTTTAGTGACTGAAGTCAAGGCAAGGCAAGACGGGGATCCTATTTTGGTGAAGTTGAAGGAGGGAACATTCCCGAGAATCGGAAGGTTGAGGTTTTCTCTCGAGGGAGATAGTGTGCTTTGATATTAAGGTCATTTGTGTGTCATAGGATGTTGTCGATTTGAGGAGCGAATGTGTTGGCATGTTGCTTATGAGTTGGGTGCCCTTATAATTGGCTTGATGCATCCGAGTGTTCCATGTGTCGCTTTTAAAGAAGTTCTTGGGTGATCGGCTTTGGTTACTACGGTGGAGAGTGTAGGTGTGAAGGATAGCCTTAGCTATGAGGAAGTTTTGGTGGAAATACTTGATGTCGGGTTCAAAAACTAACAAACAAGGAAGTAACCTCGATAAAATGTTTTATGGAGGAATCAACATGTTGAGGGAGCTACATGAAGTTGAAGAAGATATGATGTGGATAGATACACGGATCTATTCCCTTGTAGTTTAGCTTGAGGTATCGGTTTCCTCTCTGTGCGTATTCGGTTTTCATGTTCGGTTTATGTCGATGTAGGTACGTGTGATTCATAACTTCGGTTTAGTCATGTATTTTACGTAAGATGAGTTACTCGTTAGTTTTTTCAGCACTTAAAATGTTTAGTATTTGATATATAGTTGCGTTTCTCGGCTTTTTCATATGCTTATTCACATTTGAGGATGAAAGTTCTCAAGGGAGATAATGTAATACCCAGAAACCTAAGATCGGACACGGGGTTGAAATGGAGAAAATTGGATTTTCGCACTAGGTCACATGACTAGTCATCCGGTGTGGAGTGAGGTGCACCGCCAAGTCGTTAAGTGACTCATGGGGTGAAGAGTGGACTTGGTTGGATTTTTGGATTTAGGGTTGACCACGGGCGAGACCACGAGTCGTGGTTAGGACCCACAGTCGTCGAGTCACCGTGGCCGAGGTTGGCATAAATATTTGGAAAAATTTAGGCAATGTTGGGCACGGCTTGGTCGCTACGAGTCATAGGGTACGACAGAGTCGTGGGTTCCCTCATAGTGTCCATCGTGGTGACCCTCGGAGGCTATGATTTCGGTGATGGCGGCAATGAAGACCATAAGTTGTGGTGTTGAGGGCGTGTCGTCCGAGTCCCTCGTGAAGCTGGCGAGTGTATTTTCCTTAATTTATTAAGGGCTTTTCCATAATTCCTAAATTTCTAAGGCTAACATATGTCATTTTAAGCTCAGTGTGAGGATTGCTTTTAGAGGTTTTAGCTCATTTGAAATCTCTCCTCTCCATGCATGCAAAATGAAGGGTTCCTAAGGGTTGATCAAGGCTAAAATCCATCAATTCTTGTTAATTTCCTTTGGGCATTCAGAGAAAGAGTGTAGATCAATACAGACATGTTTATTCCATGAAGGAGAGTTCCTTTTACTCTCGTACTCTAAATTCTTCCCAACTCCATGAAATCGCAATTCTAGATTCAAGGTTTATGATCTTATGGGGTTATCCCAATTCTTGTGAGTTCTGTATGAACTATCTATGGGTCCAATTCCTTAATGTATCCAAATCATGTTTTATGATCTATGGGCGATTTTATAAGCGCACTTTTGATTATTAATCTATAGTTCTCAATTTAATTGAATTATTCCCAATTATGCATGCTATGAAAAGCAAGTTATGATTATTATGATTTTGGTTCTTATCATGTCTAAAGTATGATTTATGATTTATGTTAAGAATTCTCTTCAAGAATTCATCATGGATATATGAATATCAAGTATATACATATTTTACAAGTATGCATGGATTTCATAATTTATGAATTTATTACTCTTGTTCACTTGGGCCCTTATGCTCATGATATGTATTTCAAGTATGATCAAGTATATTATGTTGTAATTGGCCATGAACTTCATGAATGATTTATGATGATGATATGAAGCGCGTGCATATTTTGGGAGAGGCGGTGTCTAGCACCAAGTGGACCCTTGCAGCCAAGCCGTGGTCTCGAACTATGTGTCATAGTAGGTTTATATGTGCAAATGTCAATGTTATTAGATCCTGTGATATCACATTATGCGCATCCCTTTCTGAGAAAAGCACAGGACGGCTCTTCCTACTTGAGCAAGATAGTTGGGCATCGCCTTAGCTCAATCGTGATAGTGTCGGTTATGAGTCCTCAGTCAGTCCTCATTATTTATGCATTGTCATGTTATGTTTGTTACACCCTTAGTAAATTCCTGCACATAGATGGCCTATTAGCATGTTGGTTAAGTATTTAGCTTCATACCACATGCTAGAAAAAGGCACAGGGGAAAGATCGGACAAGCGCCAAGTCGGCGCGTCGCAAGGCAAAATGCGGCTTATAAATTGCATTCCGGGGGCTGGCTTATAATCGCATTAGGGAATCACGGCTTATAGTGTACATTATATATAAGCCCCCTTCGGTTTTGGATGTTATATCCTTTATTAAAATTTCCAGAAAACGTAGAAAAGAAAGAGAGACGAAGAGGGTTAATATTATATTGTTCGTCTGGCTGCCAAACGTAGTATAAACCTAAATTAACCTCGAGTGCAGAGGTATTCGGCTGCAGAGAGCATTTTTACGGATTTTGTTTCGCGAAATACGTAGGCAGGTATTCGAGCCTAGGACTAAGGTAGAATTGCTCCAAACTAGTGTCTATGTGCTCCTAGCTTGTAAAGTAGGAATACTTCTCCCTTACGGACCTGAAAAATAGCAAAGTTTCAGTAGTCTTTCGATAAGCACAGTTCGAGGCTATGGTATATCGAAAGTGGCGTTGTCCTTGAAATAGTCTTTATTATTTAGTACTAGTGACATTGTGCTCGAGGTTAAGGTATGTGAAGTAGTTCCTTCGGCAAGTTACTTTGACTTTAGCTATATGAATCATAGTAAACTCCGTATTTGAACTCTCGGGGTTGAATGTTGAGTATTGAGTAAGTTTAGTAAATACGGTTTGCGTTGCCATATCGTACTCGGTCAGAAATTAGTAAAGCATGCGCCAAAGGGCGAGTTAGCATTCAAATTCGGTATAGCCTATTGTATGATTAGCAAGCATGTTGTAGAATAAAAAGCAGTTTTCGAATAAAAGCTAGTAAGAGAAATAAAAATCAGATAGACATGCGTATTATGGCTACGGACCGCCCATTCGAACGGTTTTATGGCTACGAGACTAGCCATTCGAGCGGGCATGAGATATTATTTCTGATTAGCCGTTCGGACGGATAGTATCTGGCTCACAGATTAGGCAATAGTTAAAGAAAGATTTCGAAGTCAGGTATGTCGGTAAAGAATCGGTATAATACAGAAAGAGATCGAGAATAAGAAATTCGGATTTAGATAGTCTTTTCGTTGTGTATTTATATGTGCTATTTGTTTGTTGAGACTTGATGTGGCGTGAGGGCCCACCCAGTGGCGTCCTCCACCGCCCACAGTTGTGTCATGTCGCCCACTTGCCGAGGTGGGTTTTACGTCACTCAGAGGGGTGGCATCTTTGTCCCAGCTTGGACGAAGATGGGATGAAGCTTTTCCCATATCGGTCACGATCGGCAATCTGATGCAGTATTTTTGTTGAGTATGTGTCCGAGTGCTTGTCCGGTCTGAGATATTCCCTTTTTTTGTTGAGTGTTAGAATAGGTATAGTCTATGTTTCAGGTAGCAGGTGAGTGTTAGGGGAACCAAACCCTATCTGTTGCAGACGACTGTACGGGAGTCCTCACGGACTCGGACACGGTTGCACCGCCTGTCGGAGGCCAAGGCGGAGGCCGGGGGCCGAGGGGCGGTAGAGGAGCTCACAGTGAGCGAGATGAGTGGAGTGACTTATTTTTGGGTAGTTTTGACCGAGGTAGAGGTATATAGATTGTTTGCTTGCTTGGCGCCATCCCAGAAACATAGGGGTTGGTATTGGTCTTGCTTGCTACTTGTATATCTATTTATGTGCTATATACTAGCTACTAGACGACGGAGGCCGTCGCGTCTGGTGCGCCGCCTGTCGGTACGAAAGCATGATTCGGTTCATACGGCTTCCTCGGTCGATTATCTGCTGTATGCGGAATTTGCTAGTTATGTTGCTATTTTAGTCGTATTATTTGATTGCTTTGCATACTCGATACCGGTGAGTGCGACGCCCGGTGGCTGTGCATTACTACTGCGGTACTCATAGACGAGGTGATCCTCGTGATTCCGGCCCGACTATAGAGTCATCGGCTCACGTCATCCCGGTCGATTTCGGAGTGTAGCTCTTTTCCTTTTGATAGTATGCCGAGTATGGGTAGGTGGGGGCCTGTCCGTGTTTATATTATTACTCATAGAGGCTTGCAGATTGTATATACTATCTCCCTATGGTCGAGTTAGTAGGTCGTGTGAGGCGGGTGCGGTTGTATGGTTGTTTAGTATTTGTTTGTTCTTATGTTGGCTAGGTGTGGGGCCGCGGATTTTGATAGTAATGGTGACCTTTCCGGTCATGTAGCCTTCTGATATTCTATTGTTGAGTTCGAGATGACTAGACGGCATGGTGGCCTTGTCGGCCCATGGGTTCTGAGTATTAGAATGTTTCTGGTTGTTGTTGATACATTCGCGAGTGGCTATAAACCCCGGTTAGTAGGAGGCTGTGTTTCTACAGTTATATAGCCCTTTGTTTCCGGAGCACGAGATGAAGCCAGCAGGCACCGAGATGTGCCAGCCCACGATTAGTAGTCCCGAGGTCGCCCTAGGGCACCGGGTGCGGTCATGCAAGGCGGGCGTGACAAGTTACCTTGGCTCAAGTTATGTTTTATAAAGTCTTCTCTTATGATTATAATTACGGTATATGGATCGTTTGAAAACCTTGAGCCCTTATGTTTACATTATGATATCTACTCTATGATCATGCAGTCCTACTATGATGAACTCTTATGTGTTTTAACTTTAGTTTTTACTTATCTTGCATACTCGGTATATTTACATGTCCTGGCCACATACTCTATGCTTTATGTTTCATGGTAATCTGAGACTACGGCGTTCAAGTTCGGCCCGCCATTAGACGATTCTCCAAAGTTCACATCCCTCCGCCATTGTTGGTGAGTCTCGTCCTTTGAGGATATTCAATTATCAGTAGTTATGTTCTTTCGGTTACATACTTTTGTTGAGATAGTTAGGGATGCTATCCCATCGGCTCATCAATTGTTTATTTAGACATTATATAGAAATCAACTTGTCGGATTTTGAGTTGGTAGTAACTTGATATGTATGCGGGCTTCCTCTATTATGTATGTTATACTTAGCTTATTTATGTTGAGTCTTAGATATCATGTTCATTCCATCAGTCGACTTGGAGCCTCTCGGGGTTGTGTCCGCGTCTTGATAGGACTATGTTCGGGTTGTGACAATATATAGCAAGGAACAATAAGAGATTCTTATAACTAACGTACTACATGATGTCGCAACGCATGTAAGCGCACGTGGTTGTCAAGTAATATAGGGTGGAAGCCTAGATCATCGTACCCACATAGACTTGTCGGTTGATAATTATAAGGTTATTACTTTATTTTGCTATTCTAAAAGCGATTTGAAATAGGAAATGGTTTGGGAAATTAAACTATTACAAGCTTTAAATGTAAAACTAACTAAAACGAGTTACAAGCTTGGTTTTGCTGATGATGATGAAAATCTCGGGGAAATGACACTTGTTCGATTTCGGGTTGAATTTTCAAGAGGTGTGTTATACCAAAGCCCCCAGATCGAACCGGGAGTTGAAACGAAGAAAACATGATTTTTGCACCGGATCGAAGAAACGAGTGATCTTGTGACATAGTCGGGATGACCACGGTCGTTAAGTGACTCAAGGTGAGGATTTGGACTTAAGTTGGAATTCAAGTTTTGGGTCACAATGGACATGACCGGAGGTCGTGGTGAGGCTCCACGGCTACGGTGAGTCAGTTGTGGTCAAGGTTAGTTGAAGGAAAGAAAAATAGGCGATAAGACAATAAGGTGACCACGAGTTGTGGTCATGTGTCTTCATATGTTCCCCTTGGTGAGCCGATTGAAGTTTTAGCGATTGTACTTGACGGCTTGTGGCCAAGACTCATGACTAGTGGCAGCGACTTGTCCGATCCTTTCAGTGGGGCAAACGATCTGTTTTTCTTGCGAGTTTAGTAAGGGCTTTAAAGTAATTCCTATGATCCTAAAGCCTTAGTATGCTAGTTTTAAGCTATGAATAGTGATTTTTAAGAGGGTAAGTTCATTATAAGCTATTCCTATTCATGGATGGATGCTTAGAAGTCTAGAGAGGTGATCAAGCTTAATTTCTTCCAAGTTCTTCTTAATTCTTCCTAGGGCAATCTGAGAAGTTGTAGAATAAGATTCTCTCTGATATGTAGTGTTATGAATGGGTGAATTTGTTCACACCCATGTCCAATCCCTCTCTAATTCATGAAAATCTATATGTTGATCCTATGGGGTTTACACGTATTCATGAATTTCATAAGTTTCTACCATAGGTATGATCTAAAATTTTTCGATTGTTGAATTATGATTCATGGGAAAGTGTTACAATGTTTTCAATTATAAATCATGTTTTCAAGTTTTATAAATTATGATTCCAATCTATGAAAATTCATGAAAATTGAGATCTATGATGTACATTCAAGTATGATGCAATATTTATGATGAAAAGAATGTTTCCAAGTCAATCATGTGCATGATCATATTTTCAGAGTAGTCATGTATTTTCAAGCACTCTTTAAAAGTATTAGGAAGAAGCCCATATATTCAAGTACGATTCATGATTTCACGAATTAGCTTACCACGTGGTTTTGAGTCAAGACTCCCCGATTATATTTAGCTTGTGATATGGTTTATCCAAGGCTCCTCATGTATCATTTCGAGATTTTGTATGTACATGATTATTCGGCTCGTCACTAGGCGATGGTCGGCTTGTTGAAAAATGATGGAGAGCATATGCATGTTTTGGAGTAGTGTCTAGCAGGAGTAGGCTAAGGGTCGGTCAATCCTGCCTCGAGAACTTTATGAGACAATGTAGGTATTATCCGATCATTTGGAAATCCTTTGGGCGTTCCCCTACCGCAAAGGAGACCTTTATCTTGATATCTATATCGATATGGTAGCATTTTTATCACACAGCCAGAGGCTTTAGACGGCTCTTTTCCACTTGAGTGTTATAATCGGGACTACATAGGCTCTATCATGGTAATGTCGGTTATATATGATGAGTCTCATATTATTCCTCATTATTTTAGTTATGCATGTTTACCATTCATGATATATATATATATATATATATATGTGTGTGAGTGTGTGTGTGTGTGTGTGTGTGTGTGTGTTTTAAGCAGGTTTGAGTGTGTGTGTGTGTGTGTGTGTGTTTTAAGCAGGTTTGACCCAATGTTCAGTTTTACTTATGATTATCGAATTTCAACTTTGGGTCATTCGATTCAGTTATGATGTTCAATTATGTTCAGATCATGATTTTAAAAAATAGCGTGCAACACCTACTCTCACATTCTTATCTTGATTATATTTTATATTATGCGTGTTTTAATGATATTACTAAAACATAAGTGGTTTTACTTACCTTGCATACTCAGTACATTCCACGTATTAACTGTATACTCTATGATATATCCTTTCATGATGCAGGCTTCAATATCCAGACTCAGCCATGTCGTTAGCCAATATTTATGGAGTTAGCATCTAGCTTCAGTGGTGAGTCCTCATCTCCCAAGGACCATTCCTTATCAGTTATCTTTGTATTATAAATTTTAGACCGAGAGAGTTAGTTGGGGTCTTGTCCCATCAACTCATCAGAGTTAGAGGCTTTTCAGACATAATGTATATTCAACTTTAGATTTGTGTATGTATTCTAATGTTATGTTATGTTCAGACTTCTTCCATATTTATTATTATTGATCTTCCGCTTTTATTGATTGAGTTAGAAGTTATGTTCATTCTATGGGTCGACTTGGAATCTCTCGGGGTTCCTTGTCCTGTGTATTTGATCCAGGCCTATGTTCAGGTTGTGACAAATTTGGCATCAGAGAAATAGGTTTTGAAGTTTCCTAGGGTATCTGAAAGCCGCATTAAGTAGAGTCTTTTTCATGGGTTTGAAGCGCGCCACCCTTATGAAGAAGAGGCTACGAGACGTTTAGGAAATGATCCCTTCTTTCATGATCTATGTCGTGCGGTGAAATATCTCTCTATCCTTCTTACTCGTGCTATCCGCAATTGCAGAATCATGCCTCCCAACATAGTCAGTGGCAGAAGAAATGGAAATGGAAATAGCCACGAGGATGGCGATGAGGACAGGCACCAACAGGCCCCACCAGCCCATGAGCACCATGCACCGGAGCCTATTGCCCATACTGAATTCAGGGCAGCCATTCAGATGCTAGCACAGGACTTGACCTCCCAAGTCAATTAGCAGGAGGTAGCGCATGTCCCTCAGAACGGGAATGCCGCGACAGCACAAGTCAAAGATTTCCTAAGGATGAACCCTCCAGGGTTTCTTGGGTAAAGGGTGGACGAGGATCAACATATGTTTATCGAAGAGATTCTAAAAATCACCCAAGTTATGGGGGTGACTGGGGAGGAGTGTGCTGATTTGGCCTCATATCAGTGAAAGGGGGTTGCACACATTTGGTTCAAATAGTTGAAGGATAATAGGGCAGTCAGAGCAGGCCCTATCAGTTGGGATGAGTTTCATGCCGCTTTTCTAGATCGATTCTTCCCTCGTGAGATGCGGGAGTTGAAGATGGCCAAGTTTGTGAATTTAAAGAAGGGAAAGATGACGGTCCTAGAGTATGCCTTAGAGTTCACTCGTCTATCCAAGTACGCCGCAGAGTTAGCGGTTTATCAGAGAGCTCGAGTGAGCAGGTTTGTTCATGGGATGGCAGACTATCTGGACAAGAATTACCGAACTACAATGCTTTATCAGGATATGGATTTTCCTCGGATAGTGTTGTACGCCTAGCAGATGGACGCAGTGCATGTGAAAGAGAGAGAGGCCAAGAGGGCTAGGAAAAATAGTTACGGGTTCTCTCAGTAGAGACCAGGTGGTGGACACCGTTAGCAGTCCCACCAGAGATTGTCAACCCGGCATTATAGGCTATGAGTGTGCCATCCTGATCTAGGCACGATAAGAGAGGATGAGCATCAGGCTCTAGAGGCCAGAGAAGTAGGCCCACAGATTCCAGTATCCCAGTTTGCAATAAGTGTTGTTGGAGCGGGTTAGTGTTTGGAGGGTACAGGTGCTTGCTTCAGATGTGGGAAGCTCGGACATATTCTTAGAGATTTCCCAGCAGCAAGAAAGGGCCATGATAAGGGTCGAGGCCCAGCTTCTAGCTCAGTAGCTCCACCAGCACACCTAGCTCAGTAGGGGGCTTCTACTAGCATAGGTGGCGGACAGCGCCAAAATAGATTTTATGCCCTAGCATCTCGCCAAGAGCAGGAGGTCTCCCCAAATGTAGTCACTGGTATGTTACGAATTTTCCACCATGATGTATATGCTTTATTAGATCCAGGGGCTACTTTATCCTTTGTGACACCCTATGTGGCTAGTAGTTTCTGAGTCAGTCCCGAAATCTTGTAGCTAGATGGGTGTATAGAAATTGCACAGTCACAGTCCTTTAGAAAGTCACCTCAACAGATTTAGTAGAGTTAGTCATGACTGATTTTGATGTTATTCTCAGCATGGATTTGTTGTTTAAATGCTATGCCTCAATTAATTGTAGAACCAGGGCAGTAGAGTTCCGATTTCTGGGTGAGCCAGCCTTAGAATAGAGGGGCAGTTCAGCTGTGACTATAGGTCATTTAATTTCCTACCTTAAGGCCAGAAAGATGATCTGCAAGGGTTGTGTGTATCATCTATTTAGGGTTAAGGATGCTACATCTGAGACCCCGACTATTCAGTCTGTTCCAGTAGTATGTGAGTATCCAAAAATCATTCTAGATGATTTACCGTGAATCCTTCCCCAGCGGGAGATTGATTTTGGTATTAACCTTCTTCCCGATATGCAACCTATATCTATTCCCCCTTATAGAATGGCCCCAGCCGAGTTAAAGGAGTTGAAGGAGTAGTTGAAATACCTTTTAAATAAGGGGTTCATCAGACTGAGAAAATCCCCATGGGGTGCACCAGTTCTCTTTGCTCAAAAGAAAGATGGTTCTCTTTGTATATGTCTTGATTATCGGCAATTGAACAAGGTCACCATCAAGAATAAGTATCCACTCCCCAAAATTGATGATCTGTTTGACCAGCTTCAGGGTGCTAAGTGCTTTTCGAAGATAGATCTCAAATTTGGATACCATCAGCTAAGGGTTCGGGAGAGTGATATCCCGAAGACAACCTTCAGGACGTGGTATGGTCATTATGAGTTTGAAGTTATGTCTTTCGAACTGACGAATGCTCCTGCAACTTCTATGGATTTGATGAATAGGGTGTTCAAGCCATATTTGGATATGCTCGTGATTGTGTTCATAGACGACATCCTGATATACTCTCTGAGTGAAGAGGAGCATGCCACTCATTTGAGGGTGGTGCTACAGACTCTCAAGGACCACCAATTATATGATAAATTCAGCAAGTGTGAGTTTTGCTTTAACTTAGTGGCATTTTTGGGCCATGTGGTGTCAAGTAAGGGTATAAAGGTGGACCCTCAGAAGATACAAGCAGTGAAGAATTGGCCTAGACTGGTGAATCCTTCAGATATCAGGAGCTTCTTGGGCTTAGCTAGTTATTATCGGAGATTTATTGAGGGTTTTCATCTATTGCAGCACCATTGACCAAATTGACCCAAAAGAAAGTGAAATTTCAATGGTTTGATGCTTTTGAGAAAAGCTTTCAGGAGTTGAAGACTGGACTCACCTCAGCACCAGTGTTAACCCTACCCAAGGGTACTGACGGGTTTGTGGTGTATTGTGATGCTTTAAAAATCGTCAATGGTTGTGTATTGATGCAGCATGGCAAGGTTATAGCATATGTTTCCAGGAAGCTGAATGGTCATGAGAAGAATTACCCGACCCATGATCTTAAATTGAAGGCGGTGGTATTTGCCTTGAAGATTTGGAGACACTATTTGTACGGTGTCCATGTGGATGTGTTTATGGACCACAAAAGGCTAAAATATGTGTTTACCCAAAATTATTTGAATCTCCATCAAAGAAGGTAGTTAGAGCCACTCAAGGATTATGATATGAGTGTCCTTTACCATCTAGGCAAGCCTAACGTAGTAGCAGACACTCTTAGTAGGCTCTCTATGGAGATTGTGTCCTATGTAGATGAGGGGAGGAAGGATATGGTGAAGGATGCACATCGGCTTGCACGGTTGGGAGTTCGTTTAGTTGACTCGACCGATGGTGGAGTTATTGTTCAGAACAAATCAGAATCATCCTTGTTGACTGATGTGAAAGCTAGACAGGACGAGGATCCTACATTGGTAAAGCTGAAGGAAGCCGTTCAGAATCAGAAGGTAGAGGTCTTCTCAAAAGGGGGAGATGGTGTGCTTCGATATCAGGGTCACTTATGTGTTCTGAACGTTGATGATTTGAGAGATCAGATATTGCACGAGGCTCATGGTTCCAGATGCTCCATACATCCAGGTGCCACCAAGATGTACCGTGACCTACAGGAAGTCTATTGGAGGAATGGCATGAAGTAGGGCATAGCGGGTTTGTGGCTAAGTTTCCAAATTGTCAGCAAGTGAAGGTTGAGCATCAGAGACTTGGAGGTGTGCTTTAGGACATCAGTATCCCTACATGGAAGTGGGAAGAGATTAATATGGACTTCGTCTTAGGTTTTCCTGGCACTCATCGACAGTACGATTCCATTTGGGTGGTCGGGGATAGGTTGACCAAAGCCGC
The DNA here is from genome assembly GCA_018107945.1 of Datura stramonium. NCBI lineage: Eukaryota > Viridiplantae > Streptophyta > Magnoliopsida > Solanales > Solanaceae > Datura > Datura stramonium. The sequence goes on from JACEIK010001218.1 coordinate 46,216, forward strand.
TGATTCTCTATCGATCAAAACTACTAATTCAGCAGAGGATTATGCCAAACTATATATTCGAGAGCTAGTTCGATTGCATGGAGTGACCTTGTCCATCATGTTAGACAAAGGTACTAAGTTTACCTCCCAGTTTTGGAGATCATTTCAAAAGGGACTTGGTACTCAGGTCAAGCTCAGTACAACATTCCACCAGTAAACGGATGGTCAAGCGAAGCAAACTATTCAGACTCTCGAGGACATGTTGAGAGCATGTGTGACTGACTTCAGGGGTAGTTGGGATGATCATTTGCCTCTTATTGAGTTTGTGTATAACAACAGCTACCATTCCAGCATTCATATGGCTCCGTTTGAGGATCTCTACGGACAGAGGTATAGATCATCTATTGGTTGGTTTGAAGTAGGTGAAGCTGCTATGATAAGACTGATTCAGTCCATGAGGCCATGGAAAAATCAACTCATGAGGGATAGATTGAGAACAACTCAGAGACGCCAAAAGTCCTATGCGGATGTGAGAAGGAGAGAACTTGAGTTTGAAGTTGATGATTGGGTGTTTCTAAAGGTATTTCCCTTGAATGGAGTGATGAGGTTCAGGAAGAAAGGAAAACTCAGTCCCCCTTATATTTGCCCATACCAGATTGTGAAACAGGTTGGTGAGGTTGCATATGAATTGGAGTTTCCCTCAGAATTAGATTCCATTCATCCTATTTTTCATGTATCGCTCTTAAAGAAATGTTTTGGGGATCAAACTATAGTTATTCCGATGGAGAGTGTAGGTGTAAAGGATAGTCTTAGTTGCGAAGAGGTTCCGGTAGGGATATTGGATCGGCTGGTTCACAAGCTAAGGAACAAAGAAGTAGCTTTAATTAAAGTTTTATGGAGGAATCAACATGCTGAGGGAGCCACGAGGGAAGCCGAAGTAGATATAATGGCTAGATACCTACACATATTCTCTTCCGCCTCAATTTTAGCTTGAGATATCAGTTTTTCCCTAAAACTCTTTTCAATTTCATGTTCAACTCATGTACCTCAGATTCTTTCATGTAAAAGTATGTAAGTATGATTCATGAATTCAGTTCAGTCATGTAGTTCAAATCGGAGTCAGTTATTCCGTTTGTCTTTAGCTTATATGATCAATATTTGAGTATGATGATTGCATTTCTCTATTTTTCTATATGATTTTCACTATTCGAGGATGAATGTTCCCAAGGGGGAGATATTTTTATACCCTGAAAGCCCTAAGATCAGACTCGGGAATTGAAATGGAGAAAATAGGATTTATTGCACTAGGTCACAGAATGAGTCATCTTGTGACACATCAGGATGACCACGAGTTGTTAAGTGACTTGTGGTGAGGAGTTGGAATTATGTTTGAATTCAGATTTTTGGGTCACCACGAACATGACCATGAGTCGTGGTCAGCACCACGACTCGTTGAGTCAGTCATGGTCAAGGTTGTTAAAAAGAAAGAGAAAAAGGGAAGTAAAGGCAATGGGAGGTGACCACGAGTCGTGGTCACTCATAACGACCCGTATGTTCCCCGTGGTGAGCCCCGGTTGATGTTTTGGCAATGTACTTGATCAGTTGTGGCCACGACTCGTGATTTGTGGCAATGACTCATCCAGTCCCTCATTGGGACTGGCAGTCTGCTTTACCCTGTGAGTTTAGTAAGGTCTTTTCCATAATTCATATGATCCTAAGGCCTAAAATACATCGTTTTAAGCTATGAATAGTGAGTTTTAAGAGGGGTACATTCATTCTAAGCTATTCCTATTCACGCACGCAATCTTAAAAGTCTAGAGAGGTGATCAAGCTTAATTTCTTCCATGTTCTTCTCAATTCTTCCTTGGGCAATCAGAGAAGTTGTAGAATCAGATTCTCTCAGGTATGTAGAGTTATAAATGGGTGAATGTTTTCACACTCATGCCCAATCTCTCTCTAATTCATGAAAATCTATATATTGATCTTATGGGGTTTTTACCAAATGCATGAATTTCCTAAGTTTCTACCATGGGTATCATCTAAGCATATTTCTATTGTTGAATTATGATTCATGGCCAAGTTTTACAATATTTTCAATTATAAATTGTGTTTTCAAGTTATATAAATTATGATGCCCATCCATGAAAGTTCATGAAAATTGAGATCTATGATGTATGTTCAAGTATGATGAGATATTTATAATGAAAAGCATGTTTTCAAGTTACCCATGTCTATGATCATATTTTCAAGTGAATCAAATATTTTCAAGCATGTTTAAGTATTGCGAAAGCTCATATATTTAAGTATGATTCATGATTTCATGAATTAGCTTACCACATGGTTTTGGAGTCAAGACTTATGTTCAACTTGTGGTATGGTTTGAGCCAAGGCTCCTCATGTATTATTTCAGATTTTATATGTACATGATTATTCAGCTTCATCACTAGAAGATGGTCATCTTCATTGAAAAATTAAAGAGAGCATATTCATGTTTTGGGGAGTACTGTCAAGCACCGTGTAGGCTAAGGGTCATCAACCCTATGCCTCAGAACTACGAGCCAATGTAGGTATGATCAACTTATTTGGGACCTCCTTTGGAGCATTCCCCTACCCCAAGGGGCCTTCATCTTGATATAAATATCATGGCAGTGTCTTTAGCCCTAGCAAGGATTTAAATGTCTCTGCCCACTTTAGTGTGATAGTCGGGACCACGTAAGATCTNTGTATGTTTTAAGAAGGTTTGACCCAATGTTCAGTTTTACTTATGATTATCATATTTTAGCTTTGGGTCATTCAATTCAGTTATGATGTTTGGTTATGTTCAGATCATGATTTTAGAAAATAGCATGCAAGCCCTACTTTTAGATTCTTATATTGATTATGTTTTATATTATGCATGTTTTAATGATTTTACTTACTTAAGAGGTTTTACATACCTTGCATACTGTATACATTCCAAATACTGACCGCATACTCTATGTTGTATCATTTCATGATACAGGCTCTGATATCTAGACTCAGCCCCATCACTAGCCAGTTTTTTCCATAGTTACCATCCAGCTTCAGTGGTGAGTCCTCATCTCCCAAGGATCATTCCTTATCATTTATCTTTGTATTATCAGTTTCAGACCTAGAGAGTTAGTTGGGTCTCATCCCATCAACTCATCAGAGTTAGAGACTTTTCAAACGTAGTGTATATTCAGCTTCAGATTCGTGTATGTATTCTAATGTTATTCTATGTTCATACTAACACCTTATTTATTATGATTGATCTTCCGCTTTTATTGATTGTGTTAGAAGTTATGTTCATACCATGGGTCGACTTGGAGCCTCTCGGGGTTCCTTGTCCCGTGTATCACTCCGGGCATATGTTCGGGTCGTGACAACGTGATTACACTAAAATGATTCTTTCTATGGTAGTTAGTTCCAAGTTACTATCTCATTCCTTGCCACTATCCCTTGCATCCAAGGATTATTTCATGAACCCTAACACCTATTTCCCTATGATCGCAGGAGAAATATGAAACGACAATTATGCCTACTTATATTTCAACTAAACAAGGTTTAAAGGTATATCCCAATCCTTAACAACAACTTCTATCCTCTCACCAATGGCTTCGAGAGTCTTTGGATTCCTATACTCTATTTACCTTTAACCCTTTCGATTCCCTTTTCCAAGTTCAATTTAAAGCAAACAGATTTACTTTTAAGGTGATTAGTCTCACAAATAAGCAATTAAAACAAGTAAATATAAACAACCATTAAAGGAGAATCGAATCTAGATTAAATTAGTCTTTCAAGCAATCAACCATCCACCATGGCCAAAACCCTAGAGTATGAGTTTAGCCACTCATAGACAAGTGGAAAACAAATAAGTAATCATCATCATTCGAAATAAAATAGTAAAGAAGAGAAGAAACCTATTTTAGAACTTGTCTTTCTTTAAAACGGCTTACAACACTCCACAAAAGAAATACAGAGTGTAAAATTAGCAAAAGCATCTTAACAAATGACCTAGAGGTTTTATTTATCGTTGAGCCTTCAAATGATGCTTCTGCCCTCCAACACTTAGGTTTAAAATCAGCAATTTCCACTCTGAAAGGGTCTGGCATGCCGCCCTCACCATCTCACTATAGAGTTTGTCAAATTTCCAGTACTTCAACTCTGCGATAGACCTAGTGCGCCGCCCCCATCATCTCACTAGGGACTTAGCCAATTTTTCTGCACTTTCATTACCTTTGGCGTGCCACTCTCACCATAGCACCAGAGTGTTAGTCAAATTCTTTCATATTAGGACCCCTCTAGCCCTGCGGCTTCCTCTATCTCACTAGAATTTTGGGAATTATCTCTAAGTCTAGGAAGCTCTAGGGCTCCACGCCCACCATCTCACCAAGGTGTTGAATGAACATCCTCTAAAGTTAAGGAGCTGGCACCCATAGCACCAAAAATGATGAAATTATCTCATGAAGTTGAGGGTCGAGCGTTGGGCGCCAGCCATAGCCCCCAAACCTTCTTCTCAGCTTCTCAAACATTGGTTCATTTTGGGTCCTTTTTCCTTGGTTTTCTGGTCAAAACACCTCAAATCATTTGTTAGTATACAAAACACACAAATATATGAATTTATGCATTTCTTAAGGATTATGAACTACAAACAAGGTAAAAGATGGGAAAAAACAAGGCAAATGGGCATAGAAATATGTCCTACATCACCCCCACGTGAGCATACATAGAGCCCGACCTATAAAACCCTAATTAGGAGGGTGTTCCAACCTTGCCAGGAGTAGAACCATAAAAAGGCATGATATCACTCGTGACTCAGGTCGACAATCTCCATTAATGATGACCCTTGCATGTGCCAATTGAGGCAAGGGAGACACTCTCCAATAGCAAGGATCCCATATTCCTTGGGCTAAGGGAAACATTCTCTACTATCGAGGATCTCTTATCCTATGGTGGCACATAGTTCTAAGTGCTTGGGTTTGCTTGATTCCCGACCTAATCGATGCTAAATACTACTCCCAAAACATATATAATGCTCATATCATAATCATGATACATGATTTTACATGGGCTAGTTTAAATCATGAAATTTGTGATATATCAACATACGTAAACTAGCCGTGAAAATAGTGTCAAAGACCCCCCTGATACATAAACTTGATTTTCATAAAATTCATACATGCTTAAATAAAACTTCATAACTCAAAATGATAAAATCATAAGCTTAAGATTTGTAAACATTCATGCATGCTTTGATAATTTATCATAACATAAAATCATAGGCTCATAAACTTGGAAATCATAAGATCATGCATAATTAGATGAAATCGTGAATTCATAAGGAATTTGAGGGTCAAATCTTCCATAATAACCATAATTCATCAATTGAAACATGAGGGAATTTAACCCATCGAAAGATTATAGAAGATTTCATTGAACTGGACCTAACCCTAGAATTTTCATAAAATTTGATTAGAGACTTGAATTCATGAGTTAGAGAAGAAATTGGGAATGAGGGTGGAATAAATTCTCCATTCACGGCCCTACATACCTGGGTAAAAGATTCACTAACTTGTCTTGAAGTTCCAGGAAAAATTGAGAATTTGGAGATGATGAACCCTAGCTTCTTCTTGAGAGAAAATCCGATCTACGAATGGTTGAAGAGAATGACGATTTAGAGTAGGTTAAACCCTTTAATATGACCTTTAGGAAGCCCAAAATGAATTCATTTAGGAGGTAAAAGCATTGGAGTTTACCAATATACCTCCAAACATCCAAAAAAAGCCTGAAACTGGTAGAACCAACGACCAAAGGAATGGTCGTTGGTTGATAGGACAACCCTATTGTGGTTCGTCCAATCGTTTTTCTTTTCACTAAACTGCTCGTAAAGTTTTACTCCAATCTCCAATTGATGCAAAGTTAGAGGTGTTGAAAAAGAAGACTCAAAGGACTTCAATTTACTCTATTGAATCACCCAAAGAACTTTGCAAAATTGGAGCTATTGTCGTTTGAAGTTGACCTTTGTAAGAACTTATACACAAACTCAATCGGTAAGATGGTTCTCAACTCAACTTTATGCTAGAGGCTTGTTATGACCTTAATTTGTATACAATGCACTTCTCACAGTTAACAATTGATTTTAACACCTTGTTTCTATAAAATTAATCAGGTTTGGGTCTATCCACATACTTAGAACAATTTCAAACTTAGCCCGAATGTTCAAGGCATTACAATATCTCATCTTATGGATAGATGGTACGAACTGTACCGTGATCCTAGGATCCGTTACATGCTTCTCATACCTCCCAAGACATATAGGTCATTCTTTGATCTTCATACCACGGATGGATACTAGGGCTCGTACCACCTCACTACAATTCATACTGAGACTCATGGTCTCTGAAACACATTCTGAAAACTTCTTTGAATTTTATTCAATGACTCAAAACAACAACCCATAAGATCAAACAACGATCCATACAAATCCCCTCGTTGGTTTTGGGCAAATTTTTTATAGCTCACCATAACTCTACAACGAGCATAGCCAATGACCTGTTGGTTCCTACAATGAACCGTATTGAGGTTCGTTGTTTGTTCTGATGTTGTTTTCCTACTATTTTCTATTGTAAGACTTAGGTATAATCTAACGGACTTTTTAGGGTATTATAGATTGCAGCTCTTTCCCAACTCTTTCAGCTCAGTTAGTCTCCATTTGAGGATGAATGTTTCCAAGGGAAAGATAATGTAACACCCCAAAAGTTCCTAAGATCATACCCTAGACATGGAGTGGGAACCAGAAGCAAACCTACAATTTAACCTCAGAATAACTCGTGAAACGAGCCATTGTTAGAGCTAACTACTCATTAAGTCAGTTGTTGTCAACCCCTGAATTTTCTTCCTCCAGAATTAACAAATCATATAACAACCCATTAAAGGAGGTAATGAGTCATTAAGCCTCTTATCCTAACCATGATTAGAAAGTTGGTACATTATTCCCCCAAACCAATGAGCCACTTGATGAGTCATTGGAGGAAGTAACAACTCATTCAGATGAGCTTTCGGGATAAGTTAAGAGAGTGAATTTTAGGCCTAGGAACAATGATTGGTCCCAACGATTGGTGGTGACAACTACCTACCCGTTGAGTGACCTGTTAGTACTAGACGGGTTGTTTTCAGTATAAATTCCCAAGGGTATTTTCATAACTCCCCATCTTGTTATTTCTTAAACTATGTAGCATTGGGATAATTTGGAAAGGTATTTAGGGGATTAGTTGACATTCTCCTCTCATTCTCTCCTAGACTCTCAACGACAGACCGTAGAACTTAAAGCAACTCTCTCTCAAGCTAAGCTAGGGTTCTTCCTCAGAGCTTCAGAATTTAATTTCTATTCAAGGGGTTTTCTTCTCCATGTATGTGGTACTTCAACAAGAGTCTTCTTCCACCCTGGTGTCCCAATATTCTCAGCAAAACCCTCGCTATAAATTTCTTTTATAAATCATGACTTAGGTTTTTCTTCAAGTTGTTGGATTTTCCTTATCTTTTCTCCATATTCTAAGGTTCAATGACTAGTATTATATAACATTCATGATGTTATTTTCAGCTTGTAAAATGTATTCCAAAATCTTGATTTTAGCATGATTTTAGAGATTTTACTTCATGAACTAGTATTATCTCCAATCAGCTTAATTTACAAAAGTACACTTGATTTTGTCAAGAATTATGCATTTATGCTTATAGCATTTACAACATTCTTAGTATGATTAATATCATTAGTGTTATCAATAATCTCATAAATCCCAGTATTATTAGTATTATCAGTTTATTAGGTCCTATAGACTCTCATGGCACTTCTAGATAAGTAGTTCTGACTTAGTCTTAGCTAAGTATCTCAGTATATATGTATATATAAATATACTATTGGGAGTAGTACTTTGCACCGAGTGGGCTTGGGTTCAGTCCACCCGGGTTCCCAAAACAACGTGGCACCGTAGGTTATTAGCGTGAATGAGCCTTAGTTAATAATCACACAACCATGCCTTTATACCCTATCAAGGTATATTGGGTCCTATCCATGGGGCATATACATCAAACCCTACGTCTAGCTTGTGTGGTTATATATCGGTTAATAGATTTTTCCATGGTACAATTATAGCATTTAGTATTAGTCTTAGTTTTAGTTTTATGTACATGAATATGGCCCAAAAATCAGTTTTATCAGCATTTATAGAAATTTCAAATTATCATGTTACTTTCAGTATTATGCACTCAAATAGGGTCACTATACATCAGTTCAGTTATACCTTTTCAGATTTGAACATCATGTTTTATATTTCAGTTGCATATCTCACATACTCAATACATTCAAAGTACTGACTGCATACTCTCTATTCTATATCATTTTATGATATAGATTTAGGTATCCAGGCTCAAAATCGCAATTAGACTCCTTCCAAGCGACTACCAGCTGCTGACAGCAGTGAGCCCTCATCTTTCGAGGACCGGAGTCATCTTTCTTACTTAATTATTTTGTCTTCAAATTAGTTTTAGACATTAGAGTTAGCTAGAGGTTCATCCCAACAGCTCATTAGTTAGCGTTAGCTTTCAGACAGAGTTGTGATAGTTTAACTTTATTTCTCAGTGTTGTTATAAAAACTTCAATCTTTTATTAGATTATACCTTTATGCATAAGAGAATGTTTTGCTTTATGTTTGAGTAGCTTCTGCTCAGTTTCCTTAATAGTGTATATTATGTTAGTATTATGTTATGGCATGGGTAAGCTTGGGATCACTTGTGGCTCTAGGCACTATGTCGCGTCCAGGGTGCAGACTTGGGTCATGACACACAGCTAACAGGGTTTTTATAATATGGTTAGAAGGACAGAATGTCTTCCCAAAGGATGGTCCATCAAATTGAAGAATGGACTCAAGCTAGGCAGAATGGGATTCTTAAAGTACAGTGCAAGGTATAGACCATCATTCCAAAGGACGCTCCGTCAATCAAAGGACAACACACTGCTAGACAGCTGCTAAAATGTAAAGTACAGACTAAAGGACGGTTCGTCCCTGTATACCTGGCACTATGAAGTTTAAATTAATTGGGCTTTTTGGGACATAGTATAAATTCATTTTTATTGTAATTTTTAGGGAGTTTTTCCATTATTCAGTTCATACTTAGGGTAGAGAGTAGAAATTAGCTAGTTTATCCCTAGTTTCCAAAGTAGATTCTAGATCTTAGTTTGTAAATTGAAGATTTCAATTCATATATTGAAAATTTCAATTTCCTAAGCATGTCTAATTACTTTAATTCTTTTCTTCTTATTCTATCGGTAACTAAACCTAGATCTAGGGTTATGAACTCTAATAATCCTAATTCGGTAAAATTGAGTTTGGGCTTGTGAATATTTGATTGATTTTTATTTTGTAGTGTGTGATTGGTGATAAAATACATCAAATCTTGCCTAATTACCTTTATGAGTCTTGAAACGGAAAATTTAGGTTGGGTTAGCAACTCAAGGCATAACACTCGTTTAATGGATTCTCCTAGATATAGGGTGAATTTCAATTAGCAACACGCAATTGGGTAGAAAGGAATTCTCTTCAATTTGACAAAATTAAAGTATATTGACACATGTGGTACTATTGAAAGATACCCATGGGTTGCCTAAGTAAATCACTTACATGTTCATTCCTAGCCCATTCTCAATTCTTATACATTGGGTGATTTAGAGGGATTGACCTATAATTGGGTCACTTTACTAGAATTAGTTGTAATTGATTACAACCCATGCATATTACACTCTTTATCCATAGCTAAATTTTACTTCTCTTAATTTGAATAGATTCTATTCTTGCAATATTTCATTATTTAGCACTAGAAAGTTTGGGCTTCGAATAGTCTCTGTGGGATTCCATCCCAACTCCTTGTTGGATTCTATATTTGTTATGATCATTTACACTATCCTATATTGGGAGTGTATTTGAACGACATCAAATATTATGGCGTAGTTGCTGGGGAACACGGCATAAGCCGTATCTAGCCCTAACAGTCTAGTTTCCTTGCTTAGATCTATTCTTTCACCTCTTTTTTTTTGTCTTTTAATACAGGATTATGGTCGCTCTTCTTCCTTGAGATTTGGAAAATGAGTTCGCAGAAGTTAATGAGGAAATTGACTATTTGAGCGTGATTGTCCCTTCGAGGGTAAATATTGTGTCATTCAAGATTGTCGGGAGCATCTACACTATACTAAAGGCGGAGGGACAATTTCACAACTCCACGGATGATGACCCCCATCAGCCCTTGAGAAATTTCTTGGAGGTATGCAACCTCCATAATAAAAATAACATTTTGGATAATTCTATCTAGCTACGAGTGTTCAAATACTCATTATCCGGTGAGGCAAGGAATTAGTTTCACATAATCCTTCCAAACTCAATTCATACTTGGCAGAAGTTAGTGAGTGTCTTCCTGAAGAAATGGTTTTCCCCTAGCAAAAAGGAAGGGCAACAAGACAAGATAATTTACTTTCGGCAGCTATAGAGAGAACAGGTGTTCAAAGCATAGGAGAGATTTTGGAAATACATCCTTCAGGCGCCCAACCACGGGTTCCCGGAGCGGATATATATTGTTGGAGATGTTTTACACTGGGTTAGAGGCCTTGACACAGTCCGTTGCCAGCAACAACACTGGTGGGTGCTTTATGGACAAGCCTTCAACAGAATTTCCATCATTTTGGACACAATACAAAAGAACAACCATTCTTGGCATACTGGGGACCAAAGTAGAGGAATCAATGTGGGGACTTCTTCTTTATTTAATTTGGTAAGGAGAATCAGGAGTGTGATCAAATGATAGCCACTATGGCGACCAGCATAGCCCTCCTCATAAAAATGTTAACCTAGTCTGATGTCAAAAATGTGCATGCTATTGATAAGACCATGAACAGTGTTCAATATGGGAGTCACATTCAATGCAATTGGAAGAAGCCAACTATGTTGGCAACTCATCTGGTGGCTATAGAATGTAGTATCAGTAGGGCCACTCCTCTTCATCGTACCAAGGACAATGGGGAATTGAGCCAAAAGTTCAAGGTCAATATTACCCTAGGAATGATTATGGTGGTAAAAAACAGGCTGGCATAATGGTGCAAATTGCTAGAGCAGAGGCTCATCTTCTTATGTTTCACCAAGAGGTCCTCCATCTAACTCTCAAAATTGGAGGGATGGTCCTTCTCATGCTAATGGAGGCTCATGATAATGGATTCTTGTCTCAAGAGCCTCATGAAGATTATAGGTTCTCACACAACTTCCATTTATAAATTAGATCAACGGGTGTGGGACCTTTCTCGTGACCAAAATCCAAAGAAAAAAGGCGATCTCCCTAGTGAAACAAAGGTGAATCCGAAAGAATATGTGGGACCCTCTAATGCTCAATTTATAGCCATTGTCACAAGGAGTGTCAAGATTGTACAACCTGTTGATTTGAGGTTGAAGATAGTATGTTGGAGAATGAGTCTGAAATTGTGATTCAGTTTGATGGCCATGAAGAGAGGTATAAAAAGCCTTGTGTTGATGAGCTAGTTGAGAGTGGATCCATAAAGCCATCGAGTAAGGAAATTCATAAAGATAGTTTAGTTGCTCTAAAGGAAAGAGGGAAGGCAAAGGGAGGAGTAGATGACTTTGCAAAATATTTTCATCCACCTGCCCTCCATTTCCACAAAGAATTGCTCAACAAGATCTTGATGCAAAAGTAGCAAATCACATTATGAGCGGCTTAAAGAGGCAACATTCTGAGTACCGATCATTGATGCCATCAAAGGGATGCCCGAGTTTGCTAAGTATTTGAAAATCTTGTTGACTAGAAAGCTTTTGTGAGACAAATATAAGCTTATCCCTATGACTCATAGAGTAAGTGCCATTATAGCAGGCACATATATTGAAAAGAAAGAAGAACTAGGAGAATTTACCATGCCTTCGGCAGATATGATTGCTTGCACACCCATTGTAATAATAGAGATAGTACTAATCTGATGCCTCTTTTCATTTATAAGAAGTCTGAGTTGTCCATGATGAAGCCTACCTCCATGTGGTTCTAAGTGGTCCATTAAGACACTAGTGGGGGTGGTGGTATATGCTTGTCAAAGTCGAAAAGTTCATGCTTCCGACAGACTTTGTAGTTCTTGAATGCGAAATGGATCAAGATATTTCCATCATTTTTAGGCGATCATTCATGGATATTGGGAGGGCCTTGATGGATTCAGAGAAGCATGAAACAATGTTCCAATTCAAGGACAATATCATTACTTTCAAATCCAGGAGAGGTCACTTATTGCCCATAGGTGTTGGGGACATCTTTGTGGTCAATGTTGAGCAAGAATTTGATAAGGTAGTTGAGCATGTTGTTGTTGCATCACCTAAGAGAAAGAATGATATATCAATATGGGTGAAGCAGTACCCCCGCAGCATCAAAAGTAGGAAGTAGGTGAGGAAGTCCTCTCGCAAGGATACTCACCAAGTCCATGATCAAGTATCTTTCATTGTGCCGCGATATTAAATCAGGCACTTCTTAGGAGGCAACCCAAGCATTCTACACCATGTGTAGTATCCATGTCGTGTCGTGACATTAAATCAAGCACTTCTTTGGAGGTAACCCAAGCTTTTTCTTGACTAATGGGTATTAGTGCATACAGGTACACTTGAAACAATGTAGGAAACTAGTCTAATAAATAAAAGGAGAAATTTGGTATGTAAAAGATGGTGGAATAGACAGACCGTCCTTTCAAATGATGGACTTCATTTCCTCCCATCTTCTGACTTTGGTCCACTGGTAAGAATGGGCAACATATGGTCTAAAGTATAGACCGTACTCTTCCCAGATGGTCCATCTTTGGATCGTCTCTGCTCATTAAATGGGAAATTAATGAGCCCATGTGGAAATTGAAATTTGGTCGAATCTTGTTCAACTGGGCTGGCTTGTCTTTAATTAGCCACCCATGGGCTTGACTGACCTAACCTATATTGCTTTAAATGGGAATTGGCTATACAAAAATGGGCATTCTTACCCAACAAACAGTCATACCTCGTCTTTCCCTTCTTCTCTTTCTTCTATTTCTCCTGAGCTTTTCAATACGCCATTGTTTCTACTAGTTTGCTTCAAATACTTTTTTATCTTCACCTCCCCTCACTATCACACATACTGACATGCAAACTAGGGTTTGGAAACCCCAATCTTGGTTGTACTTCTTCAATTATTAAGAACACAAGCACCTATTAGCTTATAGGTATACTCTTAACTATTGAGCTTTGAATTTCATCCTAATGTGATGTTGCACCACGCATTGAATTGGGGTTTTGAAATACTTATGCTTGGAGTATGACATTGGGGGGAGAACTTGGCTTAAAATTGTTGGTATGTTGGACAGGGCTTAGGAAATTGTTTGAACATGTTTTGATTCTTGAAAATGGCTTCTTGGGCTTGATATTGTACAGCCCCATCCTTTTCCTGAGATTTGTTTAACATTTGAATTACCCAAGTTTGTTGACAATTTATGAACCCCAGAGACGGAAGAATATGCGGACCGTCTATTGTTCCATCAATTGGAGTTTCCCAACCTTTTAAGTGAAAGGAAAACTCAAGGGGCGAACTGTCCTTTGAAAGAACAATTCGTACCTTGAAACGTACAATGAAGTAGTGAGTTGGAAATTTTTAGGTTCAATTGGAGGTATAGGGTACCGTTCGCCCTTTCATGATATGGACCGTCCCTCTAGCCATCTATACTTACTTTCTTCTGATTTCTTGATACCTAGAGTTTGTGTTCTGATAAGCTTGTGCATGTTCACAGGTAAATAGGACGAAAGCGAGCATTACCCTAAGGAGGCAAGTCAAGTACACCCAAAAGGTCCCGCTTTGTAGATGAGGAGGATGAGTACTTTCCTTTTGGTAACAGAAGAGGTGCAGAGCATGTAGCAGAGATGTTACTCATTTTATCATCTCGGGTGGCATCTGCTGAGATACCGGTTTTGGGATCTCTAATCCTAGTTTGATAGCGACTTTGATCAAGCCTATTTTAGTGGGGCACAGATAGATATTTTCTCCGGTAAGGCCAGCGATGGGGAATCATCCAGTAAGACCTACTTTCACCCAGCAGTAGAGTTGAGACAGAAATAGGGAGAGGAGACATACAAACACAGATAGGAAGTCCAAGTTCATCAGGGAGCACTATTTGCAGGGATGTGGTATAGTCAATGGCAAGGTTCGTTGGAGGATCACCTAGGAGAGGACAATTAGCTCCAATAGCTTGGAGTTGTACCCTGACATTTTGGAGCAGTTGAAGTTTCAGCATTGGGAGTTCTTAATCTAGCTAGTGGGTCAGTATATTTAAATACTGGTCCTGGAGTTCTATGCGGTGTATAGGTCGCTCCTCTTGAGGTCGAACCCAGTGATAAAGATGTACATTCAACCATCAACTTCAGTGGTTATTCGAGGAGTATCGGTTGACATCAGCTCGGAGGTAATCAACCAATATTTTTTGGGAGATGACTATGAGGTGGACACTTCGGTATATGATGAAGTTGCTGACAGGGAGAGGCTGGCTAGAGGTTGGATAGCCAGTGTGATAGCCCAATATACTCCATTTTGGGCTATGTCTGACACGTCAAATATATTCAAAAGGGGCCTTCGGCTTTTCGACAAGTTTTGGTGGAACGTGGTTTGTAGTAGAGTATGCCCAACCAAGAGAGACAACAAATTACCACTTGGATAGGCTCTTGTTGTGATTCCATCGTGACCAAGAAGAGTATAGACATAGGCCAGTAAAGGATCGGGTAGTTTAGACCGCTACCTCTCTATCATTTCAATGCATCATTATAGATCTATCTCAGAGAGCAGGTGTACCGATCCTACTAGGGGGGACAAATTCATAGATGCTCGCCAAGTAATGGATATCACCAAGATGAGAAATGACACCATGGTCACCACGAAGAGCCATCCAACCTCCATCTTACCGAGTAGGCCCACTACTGAGGGTTAGGGCATTCGAATTGAGAAGCTCACATCACATCCTGCCAATGAGGCAAAACCCACAATAGCAGTAAACTTAGCCACCATGGCTTCCATTCCAGCCGTACCATCGAGGCCACAACACATATCCAGAGATTGACTTACCGAACTATCCCCGCGGTTGGACAGAGAGGAGATGCAACTGGCCCGACTTATAGAGGATTTTTCGGCCTTGATGACCACGATCATTTAGCGATCTCTTCAGCTACTCGGGGACACTATTAGGACCTCTCATGAGGAATTCAACTTAGGGATGGTATTCATGGATGCCAATATGCACCAGCTCAGAATGGGTGCCAGTGCTTAAGATATAGAGAGCCTCTGAATAGATCTAGAGGAGACTAGAGTTGTCGTGCTTGAGATGTAGATGCGTGAGACGTGGACAGAGGAGGTGCAGGTACCACTAATGGATAGACACCACCCATTTCGAGTATTACAAACTTTATTCGATGTGCGGTGCCTATTTCACTAGCTCAGACTCAGTCCATACCACCACTAACAGTCCTAGTTACTAGGTTCAGCACTATACAAAAGCAAATTCTTGCTCAGACTCTATCCCAAATAGATGTTCCTACCCTACCGGCGGATAAGGGTAAGGTTCTGGCCTAGGAGACTCCACTAATGGATGTAGATCTATCCACTGTAGAGGAAGAGGCCCTCAGAAGAGCGATAGAAACATCACGTTTGCACACCCGAGGCCATATTCATGATATAGAGGTCGGCCCATCATTTCCACCGCAGGACGAGGAGTAGTAATGTGATTTGAGCGCTACAAGGAGTTTTTGCAACCTCCTTACCCACTTAGTTTGTTTTGCTTGTGAATTAAGGACACTGCACCATTTTTGGGTAGGGATAGATATTTTTGGATTGTATGATATGCTTGTATAATGTTTGGTTATGTGAAACTTTGATTTGTATGAAATTATATTTATGAATGAGTTTTGGATGTGTGATTGTGATTTATTGGAGTCCATTTTTATAGCTTTCTTAGTATAGCTTCTTCTTTTTCTTTCTTAGATTAGCTTTTTTTTCCTTTTATAGTGTAGAGCCTCGAGTGTTGTGGGTTTACAACACTTTCGATGGTTAAAACTATGAAAATATGCATGGTCTTAGGTACGTTTATTTGGATATGATGTACTTTTACTTTGTTTTCAAGGAAATAAGGTGTTGGAGTTGAAATCTGTGAAAGAAGGAAAAAGAATGCAAAACTTGGGCCAAGTACAGACTTCAGTACAAGTCGTACCTTGGTGGTACGAGTCGTACTGTGAGTGGTGATAAATTTCAAAAGATATGTACAAGGTAGTGGCCAGTTACGACTCTTGGTATGAGTCGTACCATATTGGTACGAGCCACATTGTGAGTCATGCAAAACATCATAAGGATGCAGCTGGATTTTACTCCTGATACAGGTAGAAACTACAATCCGTGATGACTACCTACGACCCATAACAAGGAGCCATGGTGAAGTTCAGAAAGATTTTTGAAAGGCAAATCTCATGGTACGAAAGACAACCATGAGTCATAGAAGCAAGGTACGAGCCATACCAAGACACTCGTGGAAATATTCAAAGGATGCTAGATATCTCAAGTTCAGACCATCAGAGGATTGTACGACTCATAGGAGCACTGTACGAGTTGTACCAACTCCACCACTTTTCCAAATTCAGAGCTACCAAGCTTTGTACAAGTGAAGCTACAACTCTTATGATCAAATTATGAGTCATAGGAGAAAGCAGTGGCCGTTAATTAGTTTTCCTTGTTAATTTAGGAAAGATTTCTAATTATTTATATAAGGACTTTTCTAGGTTATTTTAGTTAAAGGAAGACTTTAGATTTTAGGAGACGACTTTCTTGGAGAAGAGTTCGACTATTTGGAGTTTCTTATTAAGTTTTCAAATATTCTTGGAATTAATTTCCATTGTTCTTGAATTGTTCTTAGTTGAATATTGCAATAACCAAGTGGGTTTTATTTCAATCTTCATAGTAAGTTCTTAATTATGTTTTCTTTAATGAATGTTAATTGTTTTCGTACAATCATGAGAGGCTAAAATATCAACAATGAGGGTTGTGGAAACCATGGAGAATTAACAAACTAGGATTTGCATATAGTGATTCTAAACCAATATGCATGCTTTTATTGCCTTCTCTTCAATCTTAAACATTTCTTAGTGGAGCGCAACATTAGGACTTGCCTAAATTATCTATTTTCTTGAACCTAGACAAATAGAGAATAGGAAAAGAGAAGAGAAACAAAGCCTTGAATTTTATGGTTCATTGTATAACTTGAGTTGCGGTCGCAGGATAGTTAGTTTGTAACAAATTGATAACAGTTAAAGTGAAATCACTCATGAAGCCTAATTCGGTGATTGTGTATAGTCATCTAATAGGGATGAAATTATTTTTGACTTAGGTGGTGGTGGAAATTGAGCTATTTACATACTTATGCTGATT
Organism: Datura stramonium; assembly: GCA_018107945.1. NCBI lineage: Eukaryota > Viridiplantae > Streptophyta > Magnoliopsida > Solanales > Solanaceae > Datura > Datura stramonium. The sequence goes on from JACEIK010001218.1 coordinate 63,700, forward strand.
TTTGAAAAAATGCCCCCTCAAAATTTTTGTCGTAGTTGTTTGATTTTGAGTTCCATATCTCCATTTGTAACATGAGATTGATTTCAATGTGTTTCTAGTTGGCAGTAATATGTTAGTCATTTTTATATTCATATGCCAATGTGTGGACAGGAAAATTGTTATTCACTTGATTTGATCACACTCTCGAACTTGTCTTGCTACTTGTACTTGAATTTAGGGTTAATTATGGGTTGTAGAGATGAACTTAGTCCTTCTTTGTGCTTCAATAGGCCACATATACCTAAATAGACCTACCCAACTGATGCATGTATCACTAGTCTCCCTCTTTGAGCCATTGACCTTTTTCTTGATCAACCATAATGAAAGATGAAGCCAACTCTCAAGTTGACCCTATTTTGAACATATCCTCATTGACAGTTGAAAAGTAATGAAAAATGAGTTGGGGTGATAAGGAGGGGAAGAAAGTTGAAAAGTAATGAAAAATGAATTGGGGGTGATAAGGAGGGGAAGAAAGAAATAGGCTAAAAAGATCATGAATGGGCACATGCAGAGGTGTATGTGAGCTATGAGCTAAAAAGAATAAAAATAAAACAAAGCAAAAGAGAAAAAGAGAAAAATGAAGTTAGAGCTCGCAAAAATACTTTGGGGTGTGAAAAATGGAAAAACAAAAGAAGGGATAAAAAAGGTGAAAAAGTTATGAAAAAGTGATGAAGTGTTCAAGGATGATAAATGAGTCGTTAAATTCCAAAATTACACCCTATTGACCCTTTAACCTTCGTTACAAGCTTAGTAAAGCCCTTATGTGATCTCAATCTGGACATCTAGAAATAATGGCATTTGAGTAAATGGGAAAGCATATGGCATTTCTGACATATCTTGTGAAGTTCTTTCTGATAGTTGAGTGCATTTCTCTTCTTTCTTGATTTTTTTCTCCTTGTGATGTATGTTGTCATTACTTTAGAAAAACAAAAGGACACTTTCCTTGGTCTAATTGTGAGGTCATATGGATTTGAAGGACTGACATGTTTCACTTGTCTAAATTAGGTATGTGCATGTTGAGATGATTTCATAAGTGGTGGTTGCATGGTTAGTTCAAATAGTTACTAGAAAACTTTGTTTTGATGATAGAGGGGGTGGCTGGATTGAATTGTTTGTATTGGTAGTTGTTGTCAACAACCACCCTAGTCATGATAATTTGTGGTTCTAGGACATAGTTAGGTGCAGGGTAGTTTCTCTTCTTAGTATTCTTGAGGACAAACAAATGTTTTAAGTTGGAGGTGTTGATGTGTTGGGAATTAGCGAGACATCATTACTTAATTTCATAGCATTTTACATGTCAATAGGACTTGCATCAAATGAAAACTAACCTTATTATACTATGTTTTAGGAACTCAAGCAATACAAGATGAAAGGAGTTTAGGAAAAAAATGCTTAGAGGACGAAGCAACATACAGACCGTCTGTTTGAAAGACGTTCTGCATCACCTACCGTCCCTTCCCAAGAAAATACTAGAAACCCAGCTAATGGAGTCCTTACAATACAGTTGGAAGGACAGACTGTCTTCCTAAAGGATGGCTCACCAATTGAAAAATGGACTCGAGCTAGGCAGAATGGGATTTTTAAAGTACAGTGCAAGGTACAAACTGTCTTTTCAAAGGACGGTCTGTCAATCAAAGGATGACATGCTGTTTGACAGAAGCTAAAATATAAAGTACGGACTAAAGGACGGTTCGTCCCTATACACCTTGGAACTCTAAAGTTTTAATTAATTGGGCTTTTTGGGACATAGTATAAATAGCATTTTTTTGTAATTTTTAGGAAGCTTTTCAATTATTCAGTTCATACTTAGAGCAGTGAGTAGAAATTAGCTAGTTTAGCCTTAGTTTTCAAAGTAGATTTTAGATCTTAGCTTGTAACTTGAAGGTTTCAATTTATCTATTGAAGATTTCAATTTCCATGGGTAAGCCTGTCTAATTTACACTCTTTCTCTTCTTCTTCTTGATATGGATAACTAAACCTAGATCTAGAGTTGCGAACCCTAATGATCCCAAATTGGTAAAATTGAGTTTGGGCTTATGAACATTTAAATAATTATTTTTTTGTAGTGTGTGATTGACCATGAAAGTCATCTAATTTGGCCCAATTACCTTTATGAGTCTTGAAAGAGAAAATTTAGGTTATTGATAACTTAAGGCATAACCCTTGTTTAATGGATTATCCTAGGCATAGGTTGAATTTCAATTAGCAACACGAAATTGGGTATAAGGGAATTCTATTCAATTTGACAAGATTGAAGTAGATTAACATCTATGGTGCTATTGGGAGATACCCATGGGTTGCCCAATTAAATTGCTTTCATGTTCAACCCTAGGCCATTCTTAATTCTTCTACATTGGGTGATTTAAGGGGTCAACCCATAATTGGGGTCACTTCCCTAGAATTATCTCTAATTAATTACAAGATTAGCATACTACACTCTTTAGCCGTAGTTAAATTTTACTTCTCTCAGTTCGAGTAGATTCTATTCTTGCAATACTTCACACTTTAGTACTAGATAATCTGGGCTTTGAGTAGTCTCTATGGGATTCGACCCCAACTCCTCATTGGATTCTATATTTTTTGTGATTGTTTACACTACCCGATATTGGGAGAGGATTTGAACGACATCACTCCCTGCACCTGTAAGCAGTTGTGTCACATAGGCCCTTTGGCCCAGCCTTTCTCCGTCTGTTTGTGCGTCGACTCATCTATGACTCATCTGCATGTTCAACCCTTGATCCCTCCACAACACATAATCCATTTTCTTAAATCTCTCAATATGTGCATACATACATCAATTAAGCAACAAAATTATTTTAGGGTGTAACATAAAAAGGTTTGAACCAGCTAAAGGTATTCCATTATTTGCGAGAAAGATCCTTGCATTATATCTTAAGCCATTGAGGGAATGCCGGAAGCCTAGGGTGGCACAACTAGATATTCCATCCTAAATCCATATCAATAAAGAACATAAGTGCCTACAAAAACTATGAAGCCTCCCATCCCTTCACCCAGCTCCTTAGACAAGGAACTCTAAGGAGCTATCCATTTGCTTACACTTGTTGTAGGTGCTTGGACCTAGAGACAACAAGCATCATCTCATAGTATAGCTCTCTAGGGGGAGACGACTGGTTCCCGAATTCAAGAATTCTTGCATATGAGACATTGAGTATTCACAGGATTTAGTGCCTTAAAAGATCCACAAAATTTCCTATGTGATATTTAAATTTATGAACATATCAAAGATAGAGGCAGTTGAGTTATCTTATCAATTAAATAATAAGGCTACAACATAGATAAGATGTGGTGTAATACCCCAAAAGTCCCCAAGATCAGACCTGAGGGTTCAAGCAAAGAAAGTAGGAAAATGTTGCAAAGGTCACAGGACGAGTCTTCCAGTGACCCAGGGGGAGACATCACGAGTCATTAAGTGACTCGTGAGGTGAAGGATGTTAGCAATGATTCTTGATCTGGGTGTAGCCATGAGTCATGAAGTGATTCCATGACTCATGGAGTGGGTCGTGGTTAGGGGCAGGTTGGGATGGTTGATTACGGCAGTGTTCCTAATGACTGGGTCACCACGCGTCGTGGTGTCCCTCGTGGTGACTGGTAGTATGATTTTCCCTGCATTTTAGTAAGGGTGTTTTCATAATTTATAAGCCCCCAGGTCCTAAACTATGTTGTTTTAAGCTCAGTTAGAATGGTTTTAAGAGTACTTAACCAATCATAAGACTTTCTATTCCATGCATACAAGATTAGAGTGAACCATTGGAGATCAAGCTTGAGAATTCCCTCGGTTCTTCCCTAAATCTCTTGGGTATTCAAGGAAAGGTGTGAAATCAAATTTATCCAGGTATGTTAGATTATGAATGGGTATATTCCTTCACTTTTATGCCCAAATCCTCTTCTAAACTCTTGTACTTCGAAGTTGATCATCTATGGGGTTTTACCCCAATTTGTGAAATTTTCTAGGCGTCTACCATGGGTAAATTGTATTCATGTTTCTAATGTTGTTTTAAGATTCATGGGCATGTTTTATAATGATTTCAATTACAAATTTATGATTTCAAAGTCGTACAATTATGATGTCCAATTATGAAAGTTCATAAAAGGTTGAGATCATGATCAATGTTTTCAAGTATGATGAAATTTCTATGATTGAAGTATTATTTCAAATTACCCATGCTTATATCCATGATTTTGACTATCTCAAAGCATGTATAAGTTTTGACAAGCCCGTATGATCAATTATGTTTCATGACTTACTTCAATTTCATGTTATTATCTTACCACATGATTTTGGAGTCTAGACTCCCACTTTTCATCTTGTGGTATGATTGAGCTAAGGCTCCTCATGATATGTTTTCAGATTATGCATGTACTATTATGATTCAACTTCATCGTAAGATGATTTTTCAACTTCTTTGAAAAATGATAGAGAGCATAAGTATGTTTTTGAGGGGCCTTCAACTTGATATAGATATCATGGTAGCGCCCATAACCCAGCAAGTCTTTGGATAACTCTGCCCACTTTAGTGTAATAGTCGGGACCACATAAGATCTATCGTGGTAACCCTCAGAATGAGAATGCGACGGCGGCAAGAGTTAGATATTTTCTGATGATGAACCCTTCAGAGTTTCTTAGATCAATGGTGGACGAGGATCCACATGAGTTCATTGTTGAGGTTCTGAAGATCACCCAGATCATGGAGGTGACTGGAAAGGAGTGCACTGATCTAGCCTTGTATCCGTTGAAAGGGGTTGCGCACATATCGTTCAAGCAGTGGAAGGATAGCAGGGACGTTGGAAAAGGCCCTATTGGTTGGGAGGAGTTTCGTGCTGCATTTCTGGATGGGCTCTTCCCTCATGAGATAAGGGAGATCAAAGCAGCTGAGTTTGTGAACCTTAAGAAAGGGAAGATGACAGTTTAGGAATATGCCTTGGAGTTCACTTGATTATCCAAGTATGCACCTGAGATGGTGGCAGATCAAAGAGCCCGAGGGAGTCGATTCGTGCATGGGGTAGTAGACTACCTAGTCAAGGATTGCTAGACCGTGATGCTGCATCAGGACATTGACTTTGCTCGGATAGTCCTGTACGCTCAACAAATGGAGGCAGTGCAGATGAGTGAGTGGGAGAGAGAGGCCAAGAGGGCCAGGACTGATAGCTTCGGATTCTCCCAGCAGAGACCTAGTGGACACCGTCAGTAGTCTCACCAAAGATCTTAAGCCCCAGCACTTTCGGTTATGAGTGAGCCATCCATATCCTGGCGCGATCAGAGTGGACGAGCATTAGGATCTAGAGTACAGGGTAGTAAACCCGTGGAGACCAGCACACCAGAGTGTAGCAGATGTGGCCGGAGATATGTGGGTCAGTGCTTAGCAGGTTCAGGTGCTTTTTTTGGGTGCAGGAAGCCTGGACATATTCTTAGGGATTTCCCAGTAGCCAGACAGGGTCATGATAGGGCCCGAGTCCCAGCTTGCAGTTCAGCAACTCCACCGCCACACCCAGCTCAACAGGGGGCATCTACTAGTGCTTGTGGTGGTCAGCGTTAAAACATATCCTATGCCCCTAGCATTCCATCAGGCGTAGGAGATTTTCCCAGATGTATTCACTAGTATGTTATGAGTATTCCACCTTGATGTATATGCATTGTTAGATCTAGGGCTACTTTGTCTTTTGCGACGCCGTATGCTTCTACTAGTTTCGGAGTCAGTCCCAAAATCTTATCAAAACTCTTCTGAATCTCTACTCCAGTCGGTGATTCAGTTATAGCTCGACGAATATATAGAAATTTCCTTGTCACAGTTCTTCAGAAAGTCACCTCCGCAGATTTAGTAGAGCTAGCCATGACTGATTTTGATGTTATCCTCGGCATAGATTGATTATATGCATGTTATTCCTTAGTCAATTATAGAACCCATGCAGTAGAGTTTGGATTTTTAGGTGAACCAGTCTTAGAGTGGAAGGGTAGTTCAGTTGTGCCTATAGGTCGCCTCATTTCCTACCTTAAGGCCAGAAAGATGATTTCTAAAGGTTGCGTAACCATCTAATTAGGGTTAAGGATGCTATGTCTGAAACCCTAACTATCCAGTCAAGACCTATAGTGTGTGAGTATCTAGAGGTGTTTCCAGATGACTTACCATGAATCCCTCTTGAGCAGGAGATCGATTTTGGTATTGACCTTTTTCCCGATACGCAGCCTATATCTATTCCTCCTTATAGAATGGCTCCAGCTGAGCTAAGAGAGTTGAAGAAGAAGTTGAAGGATCTTTTATATAAGGGTTTCATCAGACCTAGCAAATCCCCATGGGGTGCACCAGTTCTCTTTGTCCGCAAGAAGGATGGTTCTCTTCGGATGTGCATTGATTATCAGCACTTGAACAAAGTTACCAGCAAGAACAGATATCCTCTCCCCAAAATTGATGATTTGTTTTATCAGCTTCAGGGTGCTACGTACCTTTAAAAGATAGACCTCAGATCCGGATACCATCAGCTCAGGTTTTGGGAGAGTGATATTCCGAAGATAGCCTTCAGGACTCGGTATGGTCACTATGAGTTTGTAGTTATGTCTTTTGGACTAACGAATGCTCCTACAGCTTGTATGGATTTGATGAATAGAGTGTTAAAGCCATACTTGGATATGTTAGTGATTGTTTTTATAGATGACATCCTTATATACTCTCAGAGTGAGGAGGAGCATGCCGCTCATCTGAGGGTGGTGCTAAAGACTTTGAAGGATCGTCAGCTATATGCTAAATTTAGTAAATGTGAGTTTTGGTTGAACTCAGTGGTATTTTTAGGCCATGTGGTGTCAAGTGAAGGTGTACAGATAGACTCTCAAAAGATAGAAGCAGTGAAAAATTAGCCTAGACCGGTGAATCCTTCGAACATCAGGAGTTTCTTGGGTTTAGCTGGTTACTATCGAAGGTTTGTTGAAGGGTTTTCATCCATTTTAGCACTGTTAACTAAGTTGACCCTAATGAAAGTGCAGTTTCAATAGTTAGAGGCTTGTGAGATAATCTTCCAAGAGTTGAAGACTTGACTCACCTCAGCACCAGTATTGACCCTAGCTGGGGGCACTGATGGGTTTGTGGTATATTGTGATGTCTCGAGGATTGGCCTTGGTTGTGTATTGATCCATCACGGTAAGGTTATAGCCTATTCTTCTAAGCAGCTAAAGGTCCATAAAAAGAACTACCCAACTCATGATCTCGAATTGGCATCCTTGAAGATTTGGAGACACTATCTGTACGGGGTCCATGTAGATGTGTTTATGCACCGCACATTTTAGTACATGTTTACCCAAAAGGATTTGAATCTATGTTAGAGAAGGTGGTTGGAACTTTTGAAGGATTATGATATGAGTGTCCTTTATCATCTGGGCAAGGCTAATGTGTTGGCGGACGCTCTTAGCAGGCTTTTCATGGAGAGTTTGTCCCATGTAGATGAGGATAGGATGGAGTTAGTGAAGGATGTACATCAGCTTGCATGGCTAGGAGTCCATCTTGTTGACCCAATAGATGGTGGTGTCATTGTTCAGAATGGATCAGAATCATCCTTAGTGACCAAAGTTAAAGCTACACAAGATGAGGATCCTATTTTGGTAAAGTTGAAGGAAATCATTCAGAATCAGAAGGTAGAAGTCTTCTCCAAAGGGGGAGATGGGGTGGTTCAATATCAGGGTCATTTGTGTGTTCCGGATGTTGATGATTTAAGAGATCGGATGTTGCAGGAGGCCCATGGTTCCAAATAATCTATACACCCAGGTGCCACCAAGATGTACCATGACCTATGGGAAATCTATTAGTGAAATGGCATAAAGAAGGACATGGCAGAGTTTGTGGCTAAGTGTCCGAATTGTCAACAGGTGAAGGTTGAGCATCAAAGACATGGAGGTGTGCTTCAATAGATTAGTTCCCTACTTGGAAGTGGGAGAAGATGAATATGGACTTCATAACAGGGTTGCCTTGCACTCGTCGGCAATATGACTCTATTTGGGTTGTTTTGGAGAGGTTGACTAAGGCAACTCATACAGTCAAAACTACAAATTCAATAGAGGATTATGCTAAGTTGTACATTCGGGAGTTAGTTCTATTGCATGGAGTTCCCTTATCCATTATATTAGATAGAGTTACTCAGTATACCTCCTAGTTTTGAAGATTGTTTCAAAAGGGACTTGGTACTCAAGTAAAGCTTAGCACAGCCTTTCACCCGCAAACAGATGGTCAGGCCGAGCGGACCATTCAGACCTTCGAGGATATGTTGAGGGCATGTGTGATAGATTTTAAGGGTAGTTGGGATGATCATTTGCCTCTCATTGAGTTTTCATATAACAAAAACTACCATTCCAGCATTCAGATGGATCCATTTGAGGCTCTTTATGGGTGGAGATATAGATCACCTATTGGTTGGTTTGAAGTCGGTGAAGCTACGATGATAAGACCAGATTCAATCCATGAGGCTATGGAGAAAGTTTAACTTGTAAGGGATAGTTGAAAACAACTCAGAGTCGCCAAAAGTCCTATACAGATGTGAGGAGGAGAGAGCTTGAGTTTGAAGTCGATGATTGGGTTTTTCTAAAGGTGTCTCCCATGAAGGGAGTGATGAGGTTCAGAAAAAAGGGAAACTCAGCCCCTGTTATGTTGGTCCGTACCGTATTGTGAAATGGGTTGGCAAGGTATCATATGAGTTGGATTAGCCCTCTGAATTAGCTTCAATCCATCTAGTTTTCCATGTATCGCTCTTAAAGAAGTGTTTGGGCGATCCAGCTCTAGTTGTTCTGGTGGACACTGTCAGTGTGAAAGATAGCCTTAGCTATAAGGAAGTTCTGGTGGAAATACTTGATCGTCAGGTTTGAAAGCTAAGAAACAAAGAAGTACCCTCAGTTAAGGTTTTATAGAGGAACCAACATGTTGAGAGAGCTACATGGGAAGCCAAAGCAGATATGATGGCTAAATACACACATCTATTCCCTTCCGGCTCAATTTCAGCTTGAGGTATCAGATTCCTCCTTAGCACCCTATTTAGTTTCATGTTCAGTTCATTTACCCCAGTTTCTTTCACGTCAATGAATGTATGTGTGATTCAGGAATTCAGTTCAGTCATGTGGTTCAATTCATAGACAAACACTCTGTCAGTTTTTAATATGTATATTCAGTATTTGAGTATGATGATTGCATTTCTCTACTTGCAGTATGTTTTCCCACATTCGAGGATAATTACTCCCAAGGGAGAGATATTGTAATACCCTGAAAACCTTAAGACCAGACCTGGGAGTTGAAATGGAGAAAACAGGATGAGTCATCTGGTGACCTGTGGGGTGCACCACGAGTCGTTGAGTGACTCGTGGGGAGGGTGTTGTACATGGATGAGATTTTGGAGTTTGAGGCTGATCACAGATGGGACCACAAGTCATGGTCACCACCACAAGTCGTGAGGTGGTCTATGGTCAAGTATTGAATGAAGGATGAAGGATTTAGGCAGTGTACTTAACAACTAGTCACCACGAGTCATCGAGCACACCATGAGTCGCGGTGTCCCTCTTGGTGACCAGTGAAGGTGGAACTCCAGTGTAAGTGATGGGACGTGACCACGAGTCATGGTCAAGGATGACAAGTCGTCTAGTCCCTCATTGGGACTGGCAGTGTGTTTTTCCCTGTGAATTTATTAAGGGCTTTTCTGTAATTTCTAAGTTCCTAAGGCCTAAACTACGTCTTTTTAAACTCAAAATAGAGTGTTTTAAGAGGGGTAAGTTTATTATAGGCTTATTCACTTCCATGCATGCAAGTCTAGAAGCTTCTAAGGGTGATCAAGCCTAAATTCCTCAAGTTCTTCCCCAAATTCTCATTGGGCAATCAAGGAAGTTTGAAATCAAATTTCTACAGGCATGTAGGGCTATAAATGGGTGTAATTGTCCACACCCATGCCCAATCCCCTCTCAGTTCATGAAATTTTAATTGATGAATCTACGGGTTTTTTAACCCAATATGTGAATTCTCTAAGTTTCAATCATGGGTATGATCCAAGCATGTTTCTAATGTTGAATTATGATTAATGGACATATTTTACAATGTTTTCAATCATAAATTTTGTTTTTAAGTTTTTTAAGTTATGATGCCCATCCATGAAAGTCCATGATAGTTGAGATCTATGAAATATGTATTCAAGCATGATGAGATGTTTATTGAGAAAGTATTATTTCGAAATATCCATGTATATGTTGATATTTTTAAATTATCAAGTCTATGTAAAGCATGTTTAAGTATTGGGCAAGCCCATATGATCAAGTGTGTTTCATGATTTATCTAAATTTCATGTTATTAGCTTACCACATGGTTTTTGGAGTCTAGTCTCCCATTATTTTCAGCTTGCGGTATGGTTTGAGTCAAGGCTCCTCTTGTTATTATTTCAGATTTATGTATGTATGTTATGAGTCAGCTTCGTCACTAGATGATGGTTCAGCTCCGTGGAAAAATGATGAAGAGCATATGCATGTTTTTAGGAGTAGTGTCTAGCACCGAGTAGACTAACGGTCAGTCAATCTTATGCCTTAGAACTACGTGCCAATGTAGGTATATTCAGATTATTTGGGACCTTCCTTGTGAGATTCCCCTGCCCCCAAGGGGCCTTCAGCTTGATATCGCTGTCATGGTAGCGTCCTTAGCCCTGGCAAAGCTTTGGACGGCTTTGCCCAGTTGAGTGTGATAGTCGGGACCACATAAGCTCTATCGTGGTAATGTCGGTTATATAATGAGTTTCCCATTGTTCCTCCTAATTTCAGTTATGCATGTTCATTAGTCATGATATTATGTTTTCAGCAGGTTTAACCCAATGTTCAATTTTACTTATGATTATTAGTTTTCAGCTTTGGGTCATTTGATTCAGTTATGATATTTAGTCATGTTTAAATCATGTTTTCAGATAATAGCATGCAAGCCTTACTCTCAAAATCTTATGTTGAAATGTTTTATGAGTATGCATGATTTCAGTTTTACTATTTAGCGATTTTAATTACCTAGCATACTTGATACATTTCAAGTACTGACCGCATACTCTATGTTGTATCATTTCATGATACAGGCTCAGACATTCAAGTTCAGTCTCGCTGTTAGCCATATCTCAGAGTTAGCATTTCCCAGCTTGTTGGTGTGTCTTCATCATTCGAGGACTTCTTACTAGTTTATTTTCAGTTTTAGTTTATTAGTGAGTTAGCTGGGGTCTTTTACGATCAACTCGTCAGACTTTAGAGGCTAATCTGACATAGTATGTATTCAGCTTCAAATCAGTGTTGTGTATTCCATTGTTCGGATTGTTATTAATATTTCAGACTTCTGCTATTTCAAATGGTATATTTTACACATTTATTATGTTGATCTTTAGTTGTCATTTTCATTCCATGGGTCAACTTGGAGCCATTTATGGTTTTAGGTTCCGTGTCTAGATCCGGGCCTATGTTCGGATCGTGACAGACTTGGTATCAGAGCATTAGGTTTTGAAGTTTCTTAGGGTGTCTAAAAGCCGCATTAAGTAGAGTTTTTTTCATGGGTGTGAAGCGCATCACACTTATGACGAAGAGGCTACGAAACATTTTAGGAAATTTATTTTCTTTCATGATCTATGTCGTGCGATGAAATGTCTCTCTATCCTTCTAACTCATGCTAAACACATTTGTAGAATCATGCCTCCTCGCTGAGTTATGATCTCGGGAAAAATAGCATGCCCGAGTGATGCTTTATAACTTAGTTTTGTCTTGTTTATCAACTTAATTATATGCATTCTCATGTAATTTTATGTAAATGTGAATATATACACTAACCAACATGATTAGTTCTTGTTTTTGTAGGTTTAAAATGAATT
>JACEIK010001218.1:83708-121711 GCA_018107945.1 Datura stramonium
GTTTGTATGTTGCACACTTAAATTATAACAAATATTTCCCAATAGAAGCAGCTTGACCTCCCATCGTTCCTCTTACGTTTCCCATTGAAATTTGAAGGGATTGAAGGATCTATACATCTTTAAACATCAATAAATCTTGGATAAAGATTATTGAGGCCTTAGAGGACGTCATGATGGAGTTTTTTCATCAAAGTTGGCTTAGATTCAGAGAATCCAAAGAAGTAGAGGTTCTGCAAACTTACTTGCTCCATTGCTAAGATAATCCATGAGCTAGGTTAAGTGTTTATACCTTTCTATTTATTAGAGATTCCTAGTTTTACATCTTGTCGAAATGTCAAAACAAATGTTTCTGTTGTTCTTGCCGGATGTTTATGGGAGGTAGGTGAGGTGTATATATGTATATTATGTTTGGATATTTAGGAAAGTACAAGTATGAACTAAGGTGATTACCAGTGAATTCGAAATTTATGATAAGATGTATGTAAAGGTGCCCCCATTCTTTTTGTCACGACCCGAGTCTATATCTTGGATGGACATGGTACTTAGGATCACAAGTGACCCCAAACTAACCCATAGCACACACACACTATTGATACACTGAATACGATATGAAATATATAAGAGAAAATGTCATAAAGCATAACTAAAAAAATACTTATAAGAAAAATAATGCATCTGATAACATACTGAATTACTAACTTTGTATGAAAGCTATCTAAGAACTGATGAGCTGTTGGGACAAGCTCCTAGCTAACTTTAAATTCTGAGCAGAAATATCAAAATACAATAGTCTGGAAAAGAAACTCTGGCCCTCGACAAATGAGGACTCACTACTGAACTCTGCTAATTTCCACTGGAGAAGCACTATTGATGATGCTGAGACTATGAACCTACGCCTTTATCATAAGATGATACAACATAAAGAGTATACACCAGTACTTTGAATGTAATGAGTAAGTGCGATATGAAGGAATATATAAAGATACTGAAAATCTATAAGTTGAACTGACAAAACACTCAATGACCATAACTGGAATCATAAATACTAAAGTATCAGAAAATCTATTAATACTATAAGTACTAGTAACTATCTGAGGTCATACACATATCTAAATTCTGTAGGAGTCAACTGAACTGGAGACTGTGACTGTACCAGACTGAGCTGAGTTGTACTGTACTATATAATGTGATAGACTATAAGACATATAACCACGTGATCTAGGCATGGAGTCCGATGTATACCTCCCATCGGAGAAGGCCTATTATACCTTGCTATGGTATAGTAGCTGAGTTGGGTGATCATTGTCTAATGCCCATTTGCGCTAATAACCTACAAAGGAAATGTAGTTCTAGGAACGTGCGTGTGATAAACCTCGGCTCCACTTGGTGCTAATTTCTACTCCCACTGGAAGTGCTAATTATGTCTAACTAGGTCGATAGCTCGAAACTGGTGTACTAAGAGTTATGTTAGAACTACTTGTCTAGAAGTGTCCTAAGAGTCTAAGGACCTGAAAGTAACTATGTTCTAAGACTCATCAGAGATGCTTTATCTGAAAGTGAACAATCTAAGGAACAACTGACAATTTGATAATTGGTACTACTGAGGTTACTGAGTTCCTCAAGAGTAAATGTAGGCAAACTAATCAGCTGACATTTTTGTAGAACACTGAGTGTTGACTGAGACCCTAAGGCTGGGTAAATTAAGGACTAACTTCTAATCACGTATCTATACGAACATTGGAAATTTACAAGGAATTATTTTAACAAATGATATCCATGTCTGAATTATCAATTATACAAGTCCCCTTCAAAGCACATCTAATGATTAAGGCTAAAAAACATACTGTATGAAATGCGATACCAAGAATGAATTACAACTGGTAATAATCTAGGAAAAACTCAAGAATTATCACAATAAAGGAATTCATAAGCTATCTGAAGGAAAACCCTAGTTTTGATATTCTACAAGGCTAGAACTAAGGAGATTGTTGTAAAGAATTTGGGATACAAGGGCAAAAGAAATTCCCTAGTTGAAACCTCACATACCTTTAGTAGAATCTCTGAGAAAATCATTCAGAAATTTGATAATAAAAGATGTTACCCTTGTCCTTGCCCTGCATTTCCTATCTGAGTTCTTATGTACTGCCTTTGAGAGTTGAGGATAGAATAAGAGAAATATTCAATCAACTCCCTAAATCCCCTCCAAAATGCACCCCAAACAACATAGTTTAGGCAATAAAATAATAGGGTTTTACAAAATTCCCCTGAATCAGTTATTAAACTCTTTGCTCGTCAGGTGGTATGACTTAATCTACGAGTCATACCAGGATCTTATGGATCGTAACTTCACTCATTGCTAGGTACCCTACTCTATACCATTTCTCTAAATTTTTCCACAGAATCCTCCTATGATCCGTACAAGCGCCCAACAAGTCGTACCTTAGTCCGTGATTTCCTCCTAAACGCTCCTATGATTCAACTCACGACTTAGTGTATGGTCTATACTAGCATACCACAAGTCATTCCATGACTCGTGGTCACCCAATATTTTCGTGATCATTTCTCTAAGCTTATCCACGACTGGTTAGTACGATCAGTACCACATTGCTATGATTCGTAACATGCACTTGTGGTTTCCCCCAATCACACTTACTATTTTCCTCCAACCCTCCTGTTATGAGACCAGGTATGGCTCGTACCATGATTGTACAAATCATACTATGACTCATACTAAGGTTCTTTTTTCCCAGTTTTCTACATGATCAGGTTTTAATTCTAAAGGCTAGTCTTAGAAATTTTTAGGGTGTTACACCTTCAATCATACGAAATCAAATCCAAGAGTTATTGTTGAGTTAAAATTATCAAACGCATTTTTTTATTTCCTCTTAGAGTTTCCTAAGTTAACTATGCAAGTTGAGGCTAGTTGAATGTTTTAAATTTCCATATGAATGTCCTATCATAAAGCAAATGATCGATTCATATTATGAATAACGCATATGGGTTGAAGAAGAATATGTTTTTGTTGTGCTGTAAAACTAGAAGACCCGAGAGAGTGCATTTATGGTCAGTAATTTATGATTATTTGAAGAGATATTGTAATATTGTTCTTGTTGAAGTTTCCATGTTCTTTCGTATCTTTGCCACCTAATTTTTCCTTGTGGTTGAATTCTTGTCATTAAAATCTTAATTGGAATTAGAGTCTATTGTAGATGTTAATATTAATGAAATGTATAACTTGATAAACATGTTCTTGATGAATTGGATAAGTGAACGATATGATATTGTTGTTAAAATTGTTCAAGGTAAAGTTGAAACTAAGGGATATTGGAAAATGTTGAGAAGGCTATTGTTGTTGATAGATTATGTGATTTGGATATTGTATATATTGTTGGTGAATTGATAGAAAGACCCTATGAAGAGGGCATTGGTTATTAGCTGTTAAACGACTAAGTTAAATTGATGTAAAGGTGATAGTTTTAAGTTCTAAAAGAACTCTATACCTTGACTTCTAACTGTTAGAGTGTCGAACTATCTACTCTAAGGTCTTGGGTTTAACTCTAAAATATCATAAGTTGCTTTCAAGTTCTCAAGCTAAATCTTCTATAAGATCCTTAATATTCTTACTTAAAGTTGCATAAGATCTTTAGGCTTCTAAATTAAACTACTACAAGCTTCCTAAAATCCCAAGTTTAAATCCAAAGCGTCATATAAGACATCCCTAAGCTTCTAAGCATATGAACCATAGGTTCTTATGCCCCAAGGTGGCACATCCATGTTTAGAGTTTACATATTACGACATATTTAATCATAAGTTTAATCCCAAAGCTTCCAAAGAGTTTATCTACAAGTATCAAGTTAAAGTAATCATAAATTCCTAAGTTCAAAGTAACTGCAAGATCTTAAGTTCCAAGTCATATGTTCATTTTATTAAGATCATTTTAAGCCATTTTCATTCCATGAGTTAAAATAACTATATATTTGATAAGTCCACAGGTTTGATGCATTTTCAAGGCATATGCATTATTTCACACATTATTAGACCCAATTATCAAGACATATACTATCTGATCTAAGTATCAGAATATACAATCCCGGTCTAAGTATCAGAGGACCTTCGGAAGACATACACTATTCCTAGTCCAAGTATGGCTTACCATACAAGTGAATACATACCAACGATGTCCAAGTATCGAGAAAGCCCTACTTAAGGGCCATATTGATAGTGCACACATTTATGCATATAGGTTATAGGTTGTAGAGTTACAGGTTGTCTCTTCACTACCCTATCTTATTGAGTTGATTTTAGTTATCCTATTGATACTATTTTGCTATTATTAATTTTCATCCTTACATACCAGTACATATCATTTATATTGACATCCCTTCTTCTGGGGACCCCTTTATTCATGTTGCAGGTACAAATAGAGGGTCTGATGGTCTTACGCAGTAGGAGCCTAAGTTAAGCGACAACAAGGTATGCTCCTTTCTTTCTGGAGTAGTTGGTCTAGTTTAGTTTTGCGTGTTTATGGTTTTTGTTGTGCGGAGATGGGTAGATCAGGGTCCTATCTTGACCAACAGTTTAGTACTCTTGTGGAGGCTTTATGGACATAGTTTTGAGTTGTATAGTACAATTTATGGCCTTGTCGATCTCACCCAATTTATTTAGTTGTATTGCGGCCTTGTCTGCTTGCCTTTTCTTATTATTATTGAGTTGTGACCTTGTTGTTCCAAATGTTATATTTGTACAGAAGATTATAGCAGGGGCCTTCATGCCTAAGTGTTATGATTATAGCTGAGTTATAGTTGGCTTGCTCGGGTCAGGTAGGCACCGAGTGCAAATTGTACCTCCTCTAGTTTGGGGCATGACAAAGATGAGTTCTTGACACTCATGCAAATTGAGAGTGCGAGGGAATGCAATTTCAGATTTACTCACTTGGTTAGATTTGCACCAGAGATGGTCAATACATATATGTCAAATTTTTCCAATTAGTGTCTAGTTTTAAACCCTCATTTTGTAGTTTTATATTGGTGGATACCCTCATCAAGTAGAACAAAGAAAGAATCATGATAATTTCTTCACTTCACCTCTACTACTAAAGATGATTTATCCCTATTCTGAATAACAACACCACCATTCTCGGAGTCTAAGAGTAACATCCCTAGGCTCTCCAAACTATGAATGTCCTTGGCCTTTCCCTCTTATCTTCTTTGATGTAGGCCATACCTCCCATTGACCGTCATCTAAGGGCATCCACCACAATATTAATCATTTCTAGGTGATAAAGGATATCGACATCATGAACTTTAAGCAATTCAGGCAACCTTCTCTACCTCAAATTTAGCTCCCTCTACTTGAAGATATACTAAAGACTCTTGGATCGGTGTATACATCAACATGGACTCTATGGAGATAATGATGCAAAATATTTAGTAGAACACCACTACTACCAGCATAAAGAATGTTTTCCCAGGGGTTTTCACTTACTTTAAAGCATATGAAAACACTTTATTGTGATGCATCAACACACAACCTAAACTAACTCATAACGCATGACAATATACTACAAACCCATCTTTCCCCTCCAGCATATTCAACACCAGGACTAAATTCATTCTACTTTTCAACTCCTGAAAGCTTTCCTCATATCTATATGACTACTAGACTTTTTCATTTTTTGGGTTAACATAGTCAATGGAGTATAGGTAGATGAGAGAAGCTTTATAAACCTTTAATAATAACATGCCAAATCGAGTAAACTTACCATTATAAGATTCATGGGCCAAGGAAAATACTTGAAGGCCATAATTATCTAAAAGTTAACTTTACTGCCCTCAATGGAAATTACATAGCGAAGAAATTCCATGGAGATCAACTAGAATTCACAATTAGAGATCATACTACATAGGCACTGATTCATAAGCATTAGTAACACCTCTCTAACATGATTTTCATGCTCCCCTTTGACATATAAAATATCACGACTCGAGTCTACATCCTGAACGAAACACAGTACTTGGTGCCACAAGTGACCCCAAAGCTAACCCATGGTCTAACATTACACTGGTAAACTAAGTAAACATAAGCGGAAGTTGTGTCAAAATAATTATCCAAGTAATATAGATTTGAAAAGAGTAAACATAACTAAAAAGAACACTGAACAATTGTGTCTTAAAACCAACTACTAACTGATGAGTTGCTGGGACAAGCCCCCAGCTAACTCTAAAATATGACTAAATAAGAACTAAATGAAAAGCAAGCATCATTATTGAAAGATGAGGACTCACCAAATAACATTGCTGCTGAAATTGTTGGAGGGGAAACTACTAACGATGCTAAGACTGAGAACCTGTGCTTGTATTATAATATGATACAGCATAGAAAGTATGCGTTAATACTTTGAATATATTAAGTAAGTGAGATATACAATAAGCATAGAAATTAAGCAACTAAACTAAAATAACATGAAA
Source organism: Datura stramonium (assembly GCA_018107945.1). Lineage (NCBI taxonomy): Eukaryota > Viridiplantae > Streptophyta > Magnoliopsida > Solanales > Solanaceae > Datura > Datura stramonium. The sequence continues at coordinate 90,177 of JACEIK010001218.1, forward strand.
TGACCAACTGATACTGAGTACTAATAGAAGATGAGCTATAGATGTGATACGGTCAATAATGACCCTGATTGACGTTCATAAACATGTCCTAGAAGTGAATGAATGAATTAAGCTAAATTGAGACTAAGCTTAACTGAATTGTACTAACAAGTGGGAGTGTTTATAACTGGCATATAACCACGTAGGTTAGGCGTGGAGTCTGATGTATACACCCCATCGGAGAAAGCCTACTGTACCTTGCCTGGGTATAGTAGCTGAGCTGGGTGATAACAAGTCTGGAGCCCATTTGGGCTAATGACCTATGGTGGCAACGTAGTTCTGGGAACCTGGCGCGCTAGATTCCCGAATCGCTCGGTTCTAAGTACTACTCCCACTGGATAGTCCTAACTTGACTACTAAACTGATAGCTCGAAGCTGGGGTCCTAGACTAAGTCAAGAATCTGGAAGTAACATGAGAGTCTGTAGGACCAGATAACTGAAAAATGGTGTTCTAAGAATGACTAGAGCTGCTTATCTAGAAGCATCGTAACCGTCTAGAGAACTATCTAATAACTGATATTGATGGTTCTAAGACTGTTCAGAGATGCTTATCTGGAAGTGCAGTAACCATCAAGGGAACTATCTGATAACTGATACTAGTGAGCATTACTGAACTCCCCAAGAACTGACTATCATCAAACTAATAAGCTGACTTAATGAAAGATACGTAAAATGATAATTTCTAACTGAGACTGAACTAGCATGCAACTGACTACAAACAAACATGATAGTAATGACATGGAAATTCAGGAACTAATAGAGTCAAGCAACAATTGTATCTAGTCAATTATGCAAGACCCAAATTTACTGCTTTCATAGAATTAGGGCTAAAACGGTATCACATGCAGAAAATAGCAACATGATCACTAAGTATTGGAAACATAGAAAGAATTCATGTGAACAACAATCCATAAGAGTTAATCAGAATCTGGCTAAAAATTTAGCCTAATTCAAATCCTTAGGGCTAAAATTGATAAGAAATTTCAGAAGGATTATGAGGCACAAGGGAAGGGCAATTCCCTTATTGAATTCCCAGATACCGTAAAATCCTTGAGAGAAGTTGGAAGGAAGATTGAAAGCCCTAGCTTAGTTCTGAGATGCCTGTCTGGAACTTCTTCGCACTGAGTCTGAGAGTTGAGAGAAAGAATGAGATGAATACATCAATCAACTTTTTAATTCTTTCCTAAACTTGGCCAAAATGACGTATTTTAGGGGTTAAAAAGATGGGAAGCTACAAAAATGCCCCTGAGATAAAAGTCTAAAAACTGCCCGTCGGGATCCAATGGTCACACAACGAGTTGTTGGTTGACACCACGACTCATTGGGACCAATCGTTGGTCCTGGTCCTGAAAACGAGGCTCACTAGCACTTGGCAATGAAAGGGGACCATGACTCGTTTGACTAACTAATGGGTCATTGGTACCTCTCTTGGCCACTGGCAGGGTTTCGAGCAAAACACTGGACCCCCCTCTAAAGGATGACACCACGACTTGTTGGTCGAACCAATGGGTTATTGTCACCTCTTATCCTTACTACTGGAATTTTGAAGGATTTGTGTTGGCACCACAAGTGGACACAACGACTCATTGTCTGACACAATAGGTCATTGTTACCACTCATTGTCACTGGAAGAGATTATCTATAATACTTTGGGGATCCAACTAATGAGTCACCCCACAAGTCGTTACATCAGACGACGATGACTCGTCGGACTCGTGGGTTCTTGGGAGGGGTCTAATAGATTTTTCAGCTGGGGATACAATAAGTGATAGGATGACTCGTTACTACATCTGACGAGTTGTCCCATGTCTCTTTGGTTCCTGAAGGCAACTAGCAGGGCCGAACACGACCTAGGTAATGGGTCGTTACTGCTGACAACAACTCATTGTCTTAGACAATCTGAAACAAAAATTTTCTAGTTCTTTATGGTTTTTCATGCTAAGTATGAGTTTGATCTAGGAAAGTTTTGGGGTGTTAAAATATCTCCCCCTTGGGATCATTCATCCTCGAATGAAAGTTAAAACTGCTGGAAAACTGGGAAAGAGCTGCAATTCCAAAACTGAACTATAAACTAATTTTCTAAAGGAGCGACTGACTCTGAACTGGAACAATCATACTTATTGAGCTGATGCAACTAAGATGCGTATTGAAAACATGAATAGAGCTAATGAGTACAGAACTTAGTAGAGTACTAAGGAGTAATTTATTACTTGATATTGAAACTAAACTAGAAGACAATAAATGGGTAATATTTAGCCAATCATTTCTGCTTCTACTTCCCATGTGGCCCCCTCAACTAGCTGATTCTTCCACAAGACTTTTACTGAAGCGACCTCCTTGTTCCTCAGCTTACGAACCTGACGGTCTAGGATCTGAACTTCCACTGGAACCCCGGTCTACTCGGTGTTAAGTACTACTCCCACTAGATAGTTCTAACTTGACCACTAAACTAATAGCTCGAAGCTGGGGTCCCAGGAATACTCATCTGGAAGTAACCTGAGATTCTGTAGGACAGGATAATTGAAATTTGGTGTTCTAAGACTAGCCAAAGCTACTTATCTAGAAGCATCGTAACCGTCTAGAAAACTATCTTATAACTAATACTGATGGTTCTAACACTGTTCAGAGCTGTTTATCTGGAAGCATCATAACCATCAAGACAACTATCTGATAATTGATACTAATGAGCATTACTGAACTCCCCAAGAACTGACTACCGTCAAACTGATCAACTGACTTATTGAAAGATATTGAAAATGCTAATTTCTAACTGAGACTAAACTAGCATGCAACTGGTTGTGAACTCACATGATAGTAATAACATGGAAATTCAGGAACTAATAGAGTCAAGCAACAATTGTATCTAGTCAACTATGCAAGACCCAAATTTACTGCACTCATAGAATTAGGGCTAAAATAGTATCACATGCGGAAAATAGCAGCATGATCACTAAGAGTGGAAACATAGCAAGAATTTATGTGAACAACAATCCACAAGAGTTAATCAGAATCTGGCTGAAAATTTACCCTAATTCAAATTCTCAGGGCTAGAACTGATAAGAAATTTCAGAAGGATTTTGGGGCACAAGGGAAGGGCAATTCCCTTGTTGAATTCCCACAAACCTAGAGTAGAATCCTTGAGAGAAGTCTGAAGAAGACTGAAGGAAGATTGAAAGCCCTAGCTTAGTTTTGAGATGCCTGTCTGGAACTTCTTCACACTGAGTCTGAGAGTTGAGAGATAGAATGAGAGGAATACGTCGATCAACTTCTTTAATTCTCTCCTAAACATTCCCAAAATGACATAGTTTAGGGGTTAAAAAGATAGGAAGTTACAAAAATGTCCCTGAGATAAAAGTTTGAAAACTTCCTACCGGGATCCAACAGGTTACACAATGAGTCATTGGTTGACACCACAACTCGTTGGGACCAATCATTGGTCCTGGGCCTGAAACATGGGCTCACTGGAACTTGGCAATGAAAGGGGACCACGACTCGTTGGATGAACCAATAAGTTGTTGGTACCTCTCGTGGACACTAGTAGGGTTTCGAGCAAAACACTAGACCCCCCCTCTAACGGACGACACCACGACTCGTTGGTCGAACCAACAGTCGTTGTCACCTCTCATCCTTGCTACTAGAATTCTAAAGGATTTCTGGGCTTGGCACCACGGGTGGACACAATGACTCATCGTGTCACACAAAGGGTCATTATTCCCACTCGTTGTCACTAGAAGAGATTTTTAACAATACTCGAGTCACCCCATGAGTCGTTACATCAAACGACAACTCGTCGTCTGACTCGTGGGTTCCTAGGAGGGGTCTAACAGATTTCTGAGTTGGGGATACAACGAGTGACAGGACGACTCGTTACTACATCTGATGGGTCGTCCCATGTCTCGTTGGTTCCTGAAGGCAACTAGTAGGGTCGACCACAACCCAGACAACAGGTGGTTACTATTGAGAACGACTAGTTGTCTCGTTTGTTTTGAGACAAAAATTTTCTGTTTCTTTTTCATTTTTCATGCTAAGTCTGAGTATGATCTAGGAAAGGTTTGGGGTGTTACACAAAATACCAAAATATCATCTTTGAAAACAATTAGGAACATATCTAGGAAAGCTTAAAGACCTAATTTATAAGGTACATGAAAGTTGTCAGGGAATTAGTCAAGCATAAAGACACAACAAGGAACTCAAAGTGCCCATAACGAATCTAGAAAGGTGTCTTTGGAACATCTACTTCTTTGATTTTCAATTGAGGATAACCAAACCTCAAAACCAATTTTTGAGAAGTAGTTAGCACCGTATAACTTATCGAACAAATCATCATATCTATGAAGAGGATAATATTTTTAATAGTGACCTTGTTCAGCTGGCAATACTCTATAAACATCCTTAGACAGTTATCCTTCTTCCAAAAAAAGTAGAACTGGTGCACCTCAAAGTGAAATGTTGATTCTGATGGATCCTTTATTAAGAAGGTACTCCAATTACTCTTTAAATTCTCTCAGTTCCTTTAGGGACATTTTGTATGGAGGATATTGATTGAGTATTAGGAGTCAGATCAATACCAAAATAAATCTCTTTGTTTAGATGGATTCTATGAAGCTCCTCGGGGAACTCTTTTAGATATTCACTCATAACTGGAATAGGATGAAGAGTCGGTGCATAAGCATCAACATCAGCATTAGTATTAATATCTCTTATCTGGACTAAGTGATACAAGAAACCTGTGGAATCAGCTTTCTTGCTTAAGATAGGATATAAACCACCTATAGGATTTGTAGGGACACCTTTCCATTCTAGGACTGAACCATCCATAAAATGAAATCTCAAGATCTTTATTAAATTCTTAGAGACTCGTAAAATTATGTTATGGGTTGTAGTGTTTGGCAAAGGCCTTGTTGGTCCTATTGTACAGTTATAGCTTCTAGACTTCAGCCTTCTTGGCCTACTATTATATAGTTTTTCTACCTGTCGCCTAGCTAATATTATAACCATTAAAGTCCGATTTGATTTTATTCAAGCACACTCAATTAGTTGAGATGTACATAATGGGCAATCTTATGGTACTTTGTGTCTACAAGTAAATTCGTTTGTGACTGCCAAAGTTGTTCTTGGATGCTAAGTCCTTAATTTATATTCAATTTTTTTAAATTGAGTGTGTGGATCTATTTTTTCTTTTGAGGGCACTTGTTTCATGATAGATTGGTAATATGCTTATCTTTCTTTGATTATTAAGAAGTGAACTGTGTGTGTTGTCATTCTTGTGATTCATATACATTAGTTACTTTGGAAATCATTATACTTTTATTAGTCGTGAACATTGTGCTGGGGTAAAAGGTACCATTAGAAACTCATTTTATTATAAATATTCATATGAGAAGCACAAAGACTAAACAAGGAGATATAGTAGGCTTATAGCAATGGATGCAACAACTAAGCATCTCAAAGACAAAAAGGTTATTCTCATGAGAACTCAAGGCATGGATGGAATATGGAATTCAAGAACTTAATATAGAAGGCATAATACTGATGTGATAAGGGAAACACTCAAAAGTGATACATAATCATGAATGGTTCATTATATCGAGAATTCATAAGACTTCATGGAACAGGATTGTCCTAGACTCATAAGGGAGAAGATACATCACATGGAGGGTCATGTCATATCAGGGAAAGAGGATTTAGCCTCACATATCTTAATTATTGGCTTATAATTACTACAACAAGTCAAAAATCACATATAGGATATTATCTATAAAAATAATGATGATAGGGACCAATATCAATATCAAAATAACAAAACTAAGCCATGGAGATAATTTAACAAACACCCAAAGGGAAATGTATCCCAATCTTTCTAATGATAGGTGCCTCACACACCCATCTCCTTCTACAACTAACCAACAACTCAAAAACCTATTATGAGGCTAGCCGTAGCAGTCTCGACCATCTTGAACTCCAAAATGGCTGCTCATCTCCATCTACCTAGGTTGTAGCTGTAACGCCCCAAAACTGGGGGAGGGAGCGACTGGCTCCCGATGCCTAGCTGATAAGGAAGTTGGCTATACATCATCTACAACTGTATACTTAAGCCATCCAAGTCACCTATCATAATCAACTGGAGTAAACAACTGGACCCATAAGGTCTTAATGATAAAGGATAAAAAATTGAAATACTGACAAGGCCATGACTATGCTAAACCAAGCAATGGAAAGATGATAAGGCTACAAACTGAATAATACTGCACATACTAAGTCTGCAAAGTCTCTAAAGAGTAAGTTTAACTGATGGTCAGAACAAGGCTCCGACCTACCAATAATTGTATCTCCAAATCATTAATTGAAACAAAACTAGATCTTAGCTTCAGAAAAATAAAGGAGCATACCAACACATCCGCTGATCTCATGAACTGCTATTGCAACTAGCAATCCCAGCCTCTACCTACACCTGCGGCACGAAGCAAGTCTCTAGGCAAAGGGACATTAATACAAATGAAATATATTGGTATATAAGGCTGAAAATGTAAACATGAGACAACAATCATATAATAACTTAGTCAAAAGGAATAATCGCATAAAGAACAGAGATAATCGGTAACTATAACTGTAACTGATAATAACTCAGTATCGTGAAAGTAAACTTAAGATAACTGAATCAGGAATACGGACAGACTAAACCTAACTCTAGTAACTATAATCTAGCTGGAACCATATTTGTGCCAATGCAATCTGTGCACTCACATAAATAGAACATAACAACAAATAAATGCATCAATGTAATCATGAATATGCAACAATTCTCTGTCTACCAAACTGGCATAGCTCCAGTGGTTGGTGCCTCTACCTATCTGATACCGTCACTAGGAGGTTTGCATGTAACATATGCCCCTAGGATCACCAAGTACATGATCATAAGTGACATAATGAAACCATGCATGCTCGTGCTATAATTGTACTTAGGAATAACTTTTGACCCTAGTGAACTAATAATAATCCTCCTTGGGTAATCTGGCTAAGCACTGAATACTTACTCAACTAGCGAGAGCCTTTAGCTCAATTCACATCTAGCCATATATAAGAGTCTTGAGTTGTACACATATCTAGGACTCTTACATAGAGTATCTGATCTAAATTCTTAGCTTAGCTGATTACCAGCAAACTTGTATTTATAGTTTCTTAAACATTAGGAACATGTATACATAAGAGTGACTCTTCTCTGAACTTAGCAAACTCAAACCATAGCTCAAAAAAAGATGAATATATCGACGTATGACTTAAGTATAACCAAAAGAATTCAGTGGTATTCTATAACATGGGAATCATATACATTAAGACTTCTCACTAGAGGCACTTGTAGAGACTTTAGTTCTTAGACTTTATGCAAATTCAAATACTTGACTAAGTCATTAGCTTGATTCTCGAAAAATAATTTATTGGAACTTCTTAAAGTAATATAACACGGTTCAATATAACTTAAGGATCTAAGACTTGGAGATCTTTAACTTGGAAACTCATAAGCACTTTCTAAGTGCTTCCTTAAGGCAAGTAAAGGCTTACAGCCATAATATGGACAATGTTGGAATGACTTGCACAAGCTTTTCAACTAATTGAGGAGCTTAAGAATGCGTAACATCATCATAAGCATCTTAGAAGCTTTTAGGATTAACCTTTTAAGACTTGAAAGATAATTTCAATACTTAGAATGGATAATTTTATATAATAATTTAGAAACATGATGAAGAACTAATAACTTCCAAAAAAACTCTTCCATTAGGGAGGTGGCTACGGTCATTGCAAAACAAGTAACCCAACAAAGAGTTGGAGTCGAATCCACAAGGATTGGAGGTTAGATTCACCAAATGTCGTAAATTAATTCACATAAGCATGCATCACTTCTAAACAATAAACTAAAATTTGGGGAAATAGGTTGAACAACTTCAAATGTTACTTAAACCAAAGTAAGGGGAGAAATGATTGTTGTTAGCAAGATGAGAGACTAAGGGTATGCATTTGATAGGGCTTCAATTTGATAGGTAATGACCAAGATCCTTAGATTCAATTAGTGCATGGATAGTCTTGGCTTTAGGCTACATTCTAAGTTTCTCTGCAAACATAGTGTCTCTGCTTTGGGTTTTCTTAAACTCCAAAGCCAAAATCTACTATACAACCAAACAATGCTTGAGAAAGTGTTTAGACTATTTCTAGTTCTAACCCTTTAATGGAGTTTGAATTAGCTTTAAACTATCTCTAGCTCCTACCCATATATCAAAAACTCCAATTCCTAATTATTGAAATCTTACCCAACTTCACTTAACCTTTTCAAGAAAAAGCAAAGTTAGAAATCTCAATTAATGTTAGCAACCATTAATTATCCAATTATAACTTGAAAAATCAATAGATCCATGCTTTCTACTCAAATATAAGATCAATTAATCAATACCCACTTAGAGCTAGACATCTATCATCCACACACACCCTTAAAAGGGAATTTAACTACTCATAATTAAGGAAAGATAAATTATACCAAGGGAAAATTCCTCAATTCCATTCATCATTAGCAAATAAAATCAATTCATAGCTTTTGATCCATCTACAATGGTATTTTTCCCAAGGAGAATGAAGAAGAATAATAGAAAATGTACTATCTCTGTTACTCTCAGAAATATTCTCTATGTTGTACTTACTTTCTTCTCTCTTGTGTTCTCTTTACAAATGGGGTAAAATTCCTCAATAAATTCCTTGCACAGGTATCCAAAAGTGCCTTTGGAAACTTCTCAGGTACATTGTTGCCCTTTTGGACGATTTTTTCCTTTAAAAGTGATGCGGGTCACTTACATTCGCACTTGTGTGTGTGTCACGACCCGAACATAGACCTGGATCATAACACGGGACAAGGAGCCTCGAGAGACTCTGAGTCGACCCATGGAATGAACATTTATCTAACTTCACTTCACCTTAAGCAGAAAACTAGACATACGATAGAGCGAAAACATAAACGTAACATAGCATAGCATGATAAACGGAAAAGTACTAGAAATACATATCAGCTGAGTACTACAAACTGTCTGAAAGCCTCTATCACATCAGATGGGTTGATGGGACAACATCACCAACTAACCCGGTAAAACTAAAATAAAAGAAAACATCAATGTCGTACATATGGCCCTCTGAACATGAAGACTCACCAAAAGGCTGATAGCTAACTTTGAGATGAACAAATGATGGAGATGAGCCTGAGAGCCGAGTCCAATATCATGAAACAATACAGCATAGAAAGTATGTGGTCAGTACGTGGAATGTACCAAGTATGAAAGGTAAGTAAAGCGTACATTTAAAATATATAAAATTCATAAATGATCATAAGAGTAGGACAACATGCTCATAACATAAATATCATAACATAACATAAGGCTCAAGGTTTTCAAAGCATTCGTAATACAATCGTAATCATAATCATAAGAGAAAAAAACTTTATTTAACATGACTTAAGCAAAATATACATAATCATAAACATGCCTAAATCATGAAAAACAGTGGGAGATTCTCTTAACCGACATATCCCATATAATAACACATGGAGCCCAACTTGTAACCCTAGTCGGGAGGGTGTCCATACCTTGCCAAGGGTGGAACCATGAAAGGCGTGATTACACATGAGAAGGGCCATTTGGCATAGGGGACAGTCACAAGGGAGGTCCCAACACATGCTATGTTGGTACGTAGTTACGAGATCCAGGGCTGAACCTAGGCCCCGAACCTACTCGGTGTTAAATAATACTCCCAAAATATATATAGTGCTCATAGTATAATATGCAAGAGATTCATGGGCTACTTAAATCATGATAATCATAAACATACTTTTAAGTACGTGAACTAGCCATGAAATAAGGCCCGTGAGTCGGCCATAATCATAAATCGTAAATCATGAGGTTCATGCATACTTGTAGATCATATATATACTTTGAAAATCATCAAATCGTAATCGGTATTTGAATAAATCCATATTTGAAATCATAAATCATGATGGATTTGTAAATATCAGCAATTGTAGTAAAGATCATAACATGATTCATCATGGATCATATATAATTAGGATAAATTTAGTAGAAATCGAAATCAATAATTTTATAATCACAATAGTTGTAGAATCTGATCAAATTCATAAAAAAATTATGTAAATCTCGAAATATAATAACCCATTAGTAAATCATTAGAATTCCACAAAAATTCAAGTTAAAACCCCATAAGATTTTTTATCAATATTCATGAATTAGGAGAAATTGGGCATGGGTGTGAACGAAAACACCCACTCATAACCCTGCATACCTGGGTAAGATCGAATTTCAACACTCTTTGAAATCCCAAGGGAAAATTGATGAAGAAGAGCTTGAGAACTAGCTTGATCACTCTTAAATCTTCCTAACTTTGTATGCATGAGAATGAATAGGTTAGGAGGGCTTAACCTATCTTAACATACTGAGAAAATAACATAAAACGACGTAGTTTAGGGCCTTATAGCGTAGGAATGATGAAAATACCTTTAATGAAATACCCTGAAAAATCTGCACTAGACGCTCCAACAGACGTACCAACGAGTCGTTGGAGGATACCACGACTCGTGGTACGATACGTCACCTGCACTACCAAGACCCTGATCTCAGATTCAACCCACGACTCTATAGGATGAGTCGTCCTTTCATCTAATGGGTCGTTGGTTCGATCGTCATTTTCCTCCTGAAGATCCTGAACTTTTCCTCACAATGAGCCTCACCACGACTCGTTGTTTCCTCCTGCGGGCCGTGGTTTTCTTCCAATAGGTACACTGGAAATTTGGACAACCCTTGCAATGACTCGTGACCACGACTCGTTATATCTCACGACGAGTCATGGGATGACCCGTCACATCCCTAATGCCAAAGTCCAGTACCCACCACGGTTACAAACAACGACTCGTTGTTCCCAGCAATGAGTCATTATATCACCCGTTATTTACACTGCCACCAAACTTTCACTTCCTACGACTGGATCCAATGGGTCGTTGGTTGGACCAATGATCCGTTGGGTCGTCCGTCCTGCAACATTTTTCCCAATTTTCAGTCAACTTCCATTTTTGATCTTGGGTCTAATCTTAGGCACTTTCGGGGTATTACAATATCTCCCCCTTAAGAACATTTGTCCTTGAATGTTGGAAACATAGAGAAAACAGAGACATGCAATCATTATACCCAATTACTGATCATTTAAACTAAAAACTAACGGAATGACTATCCCCGATTCAAACCACATAGCTGAACTAATTTCATGATTCACATACATATTCCTATACGTGAAAGAAACTTGAACACATGAACTGAACATGAAAACTAAATAGAGTTTTAGAACAAAATTGATACCTCAAGTTGGAACTGAGCTGGTAGAGAATAAAAATGGATATCCAGCCATCATATCTGCTTCGGCCTCCCACATAGCTCCTTCAACATGTTGATTCATCCATAACACTTTAACTGAAGCTACTTCCTTGTTCCTTAGCCTCCGAACCTGACGATCTAATATTTCCACCAGAACCTCCTCATAGCTAAGGTTGTTTTAACACCAACACTGTCCACCTGGACAACTAGGACTGGATCACCGAAAGACTTCTTCAAGAGCGATACATAAAACACAAGATGCACAGAAGATAACTCTGAGGGCAACTCAAATTCATACGTCACCTTGCCAACTCTTCTCACAATTTGGTAGGGGCCAACATAGCGGGGACTAAGTTTTCCTTTCTTTCAAAACCGCATCACTCCCTTCATGGGAGAAACCCTCAGAAATACCCAATCATCGACTTCAAATTCTAATTCTCTTCTTCTCACGTCCGCATAGGACTTTTGGCGACTCTGGGTAGTTTTCAACCTGTCTCTTATCAACTAAACCTTCTTCATTGCCTTATGAACCGAGTTTGGCCCTATCATAGTTTCCTCACCAACTCAAACCATCTGATGGGCGATCTACATCTCCACCCATAAAGAGCCTCGAACACTGCCATCTCGATACTGGAGTGATAGTTGATATTGTACGCAAACTCGATCAGGGCAAGTGATAATCCCAACTACCTTTGAAGTCCATCACGCATGCTCTCAACATATCTTCGAGAGTCTGGATTGTCCGTTCCATTTGGCCATCCGTTTGTGGGTGAAATGTTGTGCTGAGTTTAACTTGAGTCCCAAGCCCCTTTTGAAATGACCTCCAAAACTGAGAGGTAAATTGAGCACCTCTATCTGAAATGGTGGATAAGGGCACTCCATGCAATCGAACTAACTCCTGAATATATAGTTTGGCATAATCCTCTACTGAGTGCGTGGTTTTGACTGGTAAAAAGTGAGCAGCCTTAGTCAACCTGTCTACCACCACCCAAATAGAGTCATATTGTCGACGAATATGAGGTAAGCCTGTGATGAAATCCATATTAATTTCTTCCCACTTCCAAGTAGGAATGCTAATATCCTGAAGTACACCTCCCGACCTTTGATGCTCAACCTTTACTTGCTGACAGTTCGGCCACTTGGCTACGAATTCTACAATATCCTTCTTCATGCCATTCCACCAATAGATTTTCCGTAAATCACGATACATCTTGGTGGTACCCGTATGGATAAAATACCTGGATCCATGAGCCTCATGCAATATTCGGCTCCTCAAATAATCAACATCTAGAACACATAGGCGACCCTAGTACCGAAGCACACCATCTCCACCTTGGGAGAAGACCTCCACCTTATGACTTTGAACGGCTTCCTTCAAATTAACCAAAATCAGGTCCTCATCTTGTCTAGCTTTCACATTAGTCACCAAGGATGATTTTGATCCGTTTTGGACAATAACACCACCATCGGTCGAGTTGACCAACCTAACTCCCAACCCTGCGAGTCGATGTACATTTTTCACCAGCTCCTTCTTCCCCTCATCCACATGGGACACACTCTCCATAGAGATTCTACTAAGTGTTTCCGCTACCACATTAGCCTTACCCGGATGGTAAAGGACACTCATATCGTAGTCTTTGAGTAGTTCCAACCACCACCTTTGCCGAAGATTGAGATATTTCTATGTAAACACATATTGCAAACTCTTATGGTCCGTAAACACATCCACATGGACCCCATACAAGTAATGTCACCATATCTTCAATGCGAACACCACCATGGCCAATTCAAGATCATGGGTCGGGTAATTCTTCTCATGAACTTTCAACTATCTAGAGGCATAGGCTGTGACTTTCCTGTGCTTCATCAATACGACCCAAGTCCAATCCTCAAAGCATCATAATACACCATGAAATCATCAGTACCCTCGGGTAGGGTCAACAGCGGTGTTGTATTAAGTCGAGTCTTCAACTCTTGGAAGCTCTTCTCACAAGCCTCCGACCATTGGAACTTCACCTTCTTCTGGGTCAATTTGGTCAAAGGTGCCGCAATAGATGAGAAACCTTCAACAAACCTTCGCTAATAGCTAGCTAAACCCAAGAAACTCTGAATATCCGAAAGACTCACCAGTCTAGGCCAATTCTTCGCCGCTTCTATTTTATGATAATCCACCTTTATACACTCACTCATCACCATATGGCCTAGAAATGCTACAGAGTTCAACCAAAACTCACACTTGCTGAATTTGGCATACAATTAGTGATCCTTGAGAGTTTGAAGCACTATTCTCAAATGAGCGACATACTCCTCCTCGCTCCGAGAGTATATACGGATGTCGTCAATGAACACAATTACGAACATGTTTAGGTATGGCTTGAACACCCTATTCATCAGGTCCATAAAAGCTGCAGTAGCATTCGTTAGTCCAAAAGACATAACTACAAACTCATAATGACCATACCGCGTCCTAAAAGCTGTCTTCAGGATATCACATTCTCGAACTCTGAGCTGATGATACCCAGACCTGAGATCTATCTTTGAGAAACACTTGGCACCCTAAAGCTGGTCAAACAAATCATCAATCCTGGGTAGAGGATACCTGTTCTTGATGGTGACTTTGTTCAATTGCCGATAGTCAATGCACATCCGAAGGGAACCATCCTTCTTTTAGACAAATAGGACTGGTGCACCCTATGGAGACCTGCTCGGTCTAATGAAACCCTTATCTAACAGGTCCTTCAACTAATGCTTCAACTCCTTTAGCTTGGTTGGAGTGATCCCATGAGGAGGGATAGATATAGGTTGCCTGTCGAGCAGAAGGTCAATACCAAAATCAATTTCTCTCGGGAGGAACACCTGGTAAATCATCAGGAAACACTTCTAGGTACTCACGCACTACCGGAATGACTAGATAGTCGGGGCCTCAGACTCAACATACTTAACCCTAACTAGATGATACATGCAACCCTTAGAAATTAACTTTCTAGCCTTGAGATAGGAAATAAAATGACCTACAGGCACGACCAAACTACCCTTCCACTCTAAGACTGATTCCCCCGAAAAACAGAACTTCACTTCACGAGTTTTACAATTAACAGAAGCATAACATGCATACAACCAATCCATGCTAAGAATAATATCGAAGTCAGTCATGGCTAGCTCTACAAGGTCTGTGGAGGTGACTTTATGTAATATAGTGATCGTGCATCCTCTATACACCTGCCTACCTACAACCGAATCACCAACAGGAGTAGAAATTGAAAATGATTCTGATAGAGTCTTGGGACTAACTCCAAAGCTACTAGAAATATAAGTTGTAACAAAAGACAAGGTAGCCCCCAGGTCTAACAAAGCATAAACATCAATATGGAAAACTCGTAACATATCAGTAACCACATTCGGGGAGACCTCCTGCTCCTGACGGGATGCTAAGGCATAGAACCTTTTCTGGAGCTGACCGTCGGCTGAACTAGTCGAGGCACCCTATTGAGGGGGACGTGCTTCTTGAGAGGCTGAACTAGCAGCTGGCATACGGGCTCCACCGCCCCCTGATATGGCCAAAGGTCAACATGAGTCTGTGACCGGGTTTGCCACACCCGAAAAAAGCATCCAAGGAAACTAGGCACTTCCCAAAGTCATTCTTACCGCACCTTGCACAAGCTAGGAAGGTGTGCTTTATCTGCATGCTACCCTAGCCTCTCGAATCCGGAGCCCTGCTCCTCCGATCCCCTCATGATCTAGAAGGTATACTAGAGGATGACGGTGCTGGAGCAAAAGACCTATGCTAAGACTGCTGGCGCTGTCCACCCCCCGATCTAGCTTGAGAAGTCCCATAATTTTCTGTCCTGACCCTCTTGGCCTCTCTCTACCTCTGATACACTGACTCCATTTGCGGTGCATGCAACACTATGCGGGGAAAATCTATATCCCGATGTAACATGGCGATCCTACAATCCTTATCCAGGTAGTCCGCCACTCTATGCACAAATCGGCTCACTCGAGCCCTCTAGTCTTCCACTAACTCTGGCGCGTACTTGGATAAACAGGTGAACTCCAAAGCGTACTCCTGAACTGACATGTCACCCTTCTTTAGGTTTACAAACTTAGCCGCCTTCAGTTCCCTTATCTCATGAGGGAAGAACTGATCCATAAATGCCACGTGAAACTCTTCCCAACTTATAGGGTCTCCACCCACTACCCTAGCATCTCTCCATTTCTTGAACCATATAAGCTCCACCCCTTTCAACTGATAAGAGGCCAAATCAACACACTATCCATTTGTCACCCCTATGACTTT
This sequence comes from Datura stramonium, assembly GCA_018107945.1. NCBI lineage: Eukaryota > Viridiplantae > Streptophyta > Magnoliopsida > Solanales > Solanaceae > Datura > Datura stramonium. The sequence continues at coordinate 105,924 of JACEIK010001218.1, forward strand.
GGTGACCTTTAGAATCTTTTTGATGAATTTGTGTGGGTCCTCATCTACCTTGGACCCAAGGAACTCCGGCGGGTTCATCCTCAAGAAATCTCTGACCTGAGCCATCACTGCATTGCCATTCTGTGGAATATGCACAACATCATGTTGGTTGACTTGAGCGGTCAAGGCCTGCGCAAGCATCTGGATAGTTGCCCGAAACTCGGGGTGGGTAACTAGCTCTAGTGCCTGGGGCTCCTGAACTGGTGGGGCTTGTTGATACCCGTGTCCATTGCCATCCTCGTGGCCCTCACCATTTCCATTTCTCCTACCATTCGTTCTTTTAGGATCCATGATTCTGCCATCGCGAATAGCATGAATTAGAAGGATAGAAATACTTTTCATCGCACGATATAGATCATGAAAGAAGGGAACATTTCCTAAATGTCTCATAGCCTCTTCGTCATAAGTGTGGCGCACTTCACACCCATGAAAAAGACTCTACATAATGCGGCTTTAAAACATCCTAGGACACTTCAAACCTATTTCTCTAATACCAAGTTTGTCACAACCTGAATGTATACTCGGATCGTAACACAGGACAAGGAGACCGGAGAGACTTCGAGGGTGACCTATGGCATGAACATTCATCTAACTTCACTTCACCTTAAGCAGGAAACTGGACATACCATATAGCATAAACATAAATGTAACATAGAATATAATGATAAGTGGAAAAGTACTAGAAATACATATCAGTTGAGTACTACAAACTGTCTGAAAGCCTCTATCATATCAGATGGGTTGATGGAACAACATCCCCAACTAACCCGACAAAATTGAAACAAAATAAAAAATCAATGTCTGGACATATGGCCCTCAGAACATGAGGACTCACCAAAAGGCTGATAGCTAACTTTGAGATGGACTAATGATGGAGATGAGCCTGAGAGCCGGGTCTTGTCTCATGAAATGATACAGCATAGAAAGTATGCGGTCAGTACGTGGAATGTACCGAGTATGAAAGGTAAGTAAAGCGGACATTTAAAATATATAAAATTCATAAATGATCATAAGAATAGGACAACATGCTCATAACATAAATTTGTAACATAACATAAGGCTCAAGGTTTTCAAAACATTCGTAATACAATCGTAATCATAATCATGAGAAAAAAACTTTATTTAACATGAATTGAGCCAAATATACATAATCATAAACATGCATAAATCATGAGGAACAGTGGGAGATTCTCTTAACCGACATACCCCATATGAGCACACATGGATCCCGACTTGTAACCATAGTCGGGAGGGTGTCCGTACCTTGCCAAGGGTATAACCATGAAAGGAGTGATCACACGTGAGAAGGGCCATTTGGGTCAGGGGACAGTCACAAGGGAGGTCCCAACACATCCTACGGTGGCACGTAGTTATGAGATCCGAGGTTGAACCTAGGCCCCGAACCTAGTCGGTGTTAAATACTACTCCCAAAATATATATNAGTATAATATGCATGATATTCATGGGCTACTTAAATCATTATAATCATAAACATACTTATAAATACGTGAACTAGCCATGAAATAAGGCCCGTGAGTCGGCCATAATAATAAATCGTAAATCATAAGGTTCATGCATACTTGTAGATCATACATATACTTTGCAAATCATTAAATCATAATGGGTATTTGAATAAATCCATATTTCAAATCATAAATCATGATGGATTTGTAAATATCAACAATTGTACTAAAGATCATAACTCGATTCATCATGGAGCATACATAATTAGGCTAAATTTAGTAGAAATAAAAATCAATAATTTTATAATCAAAATAGATGTAGAATCTGATCAAAATTCAAAAAACATGATGTAAATCTCGAAATATAATAACCCATTAGTAAATCATTAGAATTCCACAAAAATTAAATTTAAAACCCTACAAGATTTTTTATCGACATTCATGAATTAGGAGAAATTTGGCATGGGTGTGAACGAAACACCCATTCATAACCCTACATACCTAGGTAAGATCAAATTTAAACACTCTTTGAAAGCCCAAGGGAAAATTGATGAAGAAGAGCTTGAGAACTAGCTTGATCACTCTTAAATCTTCCTAACTTTGCATGCATGAGAATGAATAGGTTTGGAGGGCTTAACTTATCTTAACATACTCATAAAATAACATAAAACGACGTAGTTTAGGGCCTTAGAGCGTAGGAATGATGAAAATACCCTTAAGAAATACCCTGAAAAATCTGCACTGGACGCTCCAACGGACGTACCAACGAGTCGTTGGAGGATACCACGACTCATGATACGATCCGTCACCTGCACTTCCAAGGCCCTGATCTTAGATTCAACCCATGACTCTATAGGATGAGTCGTCCTTTCATCTAACGGGTCACTAGTTTGATCGTCGTTTGCCTCCTGAAGATCCTGAACTTCTCCTCACAACGAGCCTCACCACGACTCGTTGTTTCCTCCTATGGGCCGTGGTTTTCTTCCAATAGGTCCACTAGAAATTTTGACAACCCTTGTGATGACTCGTGACCACAATTCATTATATCTCACGACGAGTCATGGGATGACCCATCACATCCCCTAATGCCAAAGTCCAGTACCCACCACGGTTACAAACAATGACTCGTTGTTCCCAGCAACAAGTCATTACATCACTCGTTATTTACACCGCCACCAAACTTTCACTTCCTACGACTGGATCCAATGGGTCATTAGTTGGACCAACGATCCGTTGGGTCGTCTGTCCTGCAACATTTTTCCCAGTTTTCAATCAACTTCCATTTTTGATCCTGGGTCTAATCTTAGGCACTTTCGGGGTATTACAGTGCGGATCACAGATGCCTCTTCTGGTCCAAGCAGTGCTCCTTCTAAACCATTTGTTTTGCCACTTATTGTCCACAAACACCAATATGCAGTACACATATGTTGTTCTAACGAATTTCTTAATCTTCCTTTTTGGAACCTGCTAAATACAAATGCAGACTTGTGGCATGCATGTCCTTATTTTTCTTCCATCATATTGCTTTCAGTGCAATTCCTTCATCTTCTTTGTTTCAACTAAATGCCTGCACAAAAGAGGAGAAAAGGCATAAAACCTATCTAAATTGTGTTAAAACTAAACAATAACTCATAATTAAGAGCCAAATGAGTTGATAAATTACCAATTTATCAAGAACCTCTCTTTAACTTTAAGTTACTATTTCATAGACTTTTCAACTCTAACCGATTCGTAGATAGTTAATACTTAAATTTCAATACATCATCTTACCACATAACATACTTAGACAACCTTATTCATAACTTCTTTACTAGACACCTCGAGAGCATATGGTTTATCTTGCTGGCCATTTACTATTCTTAACTTGTTCACTGATATAAATCTTATTGTCTTAGGTTAAAATCTTTTAGCTCTAGTTATTTTATTCATCTTGACTTCCTTTCCATTCATAATACGTCATTCTATGCGTGAACCTTTACTCTCATGTTAACTATCTTATCAATCTCTATACGTACTTACCTTATCACTAGTCGACAGTTTTACTTCTTATGTCATATATTGAATATGCTAAACATCATTTAAAAGCTACTAAAATCAATTACGGACAAAGAATATATGACTTTCATATTACCTTAAAGGTCTAGTGTTCACATTATCTTCTCTTTTTGTTATCGACGTCTTAAGCTTTATGCTTTGCATTTAGCTTCACAAACATGTACAAAAATTTCAAAGAGCATGTAACATGTCTACTTAAATACTTAAATGACTCTCTCAGGAGGTTCAGACAGCACAAGAGTTCTAACGAACTTATAGCGATATTCTAAAGACATTCCTTGTCGCCTTATCATGTAACTTGGGCATAATTATAAACATATATTCTTTTTTCGTATAACCTGTTAACATTGAGAAACTGCAAATAACCTTCCTATAAAAATGGTTCCATAGACATATCAATAGATTGCACATTCAAGTTCAACATATAGATTAGTTCGAAAATGTTGCTTAGCTTAAGGGAGAGGAATCATGGAATCTCCCCTTGGTCTTATGTACCTCAAAACTTATGCATAAGAGGGTGGACAACTATTTTTAGCAATCTATATTTCTCTACACTCGTTTACCCTTGTTAGGCTTAAAATTGTTTCTTAGCCTAGGTTCGTTAATTCATCGTTGCCTTATCCCTTTTTACTAGTTTCACTTAGCATCCAGAACTTTAAACACGTTTGACATCACATATATGACATAATATAAATGACCAGGTCACAGTGTCTGACAGGTCTCAATACTCAATTTGTATCTACAACAATGACAACACAGTGTAATAGCATATTTCAACGTCGATTGCTTCGCATTTCACAAGTTCATGAACATCTTTATAACCAGACCTTCCAATCATGTTTTCCATATATTTAAATAGTTTGAAACAGAACCCTACTTGGGTTAAGAACATACATTTTCCAGTACTACTCATCGGCATAGAATCATGCTAGAATCAAAGCAGAAAAGACATATTTACATACCTCATTTCATCATGTTCTTTTAGCCATTATTTCCTTATAATTATGAAATTGAACACCTTCAATTTCCTTAGATATATAAATAATGAAATGAGGTCAGATTTATGCCAAAATTTCAGCCATAATCTGTAATAACCCTGAAAAAGACCCTTAGAATTGATCTCGGACTTAAATTGGGAGCCAAAGGAAAACTGTCAAGGACCACACAATGATTCATGTAATGACTCATGGTAAGGACCAATGAGTCATGACATGACTCGTAGAGAGAGGAAGTGTTGCAGGGGAAGGAACCAACAAGACCCTTAACAACTCATTATGTCAAGTAACGTGTCGTTCTGACAATCTGTAGTAAGATGGTTCAGAAACCAAATAGCTAAGGTCCAATCACCACGAGTCATGGACCGACTCATGGTAGCACGTCACGGATCATACTGACTAACTGTTAGATGGAGATCAAAAAATAGGAAACCTATCCCAGACATAACAGCTGGTGAACATGAACCTTCATGACAGACCCCGAGTTGTGTGTCTGGTCGTGGTCACTGAGGGGAGGCAGTTTCCATAAATGATCCTAAGGATATTTTAGTAAATTCAAACATTTTAATTACCTAAACCCATATATTTTGGTATTTCTAAAGAGGTTATTAAAGTACTCCTAAAGCCTAAATTCCTAGTCTTTCTATTACAACATAGAATTTAAGGATTCAAGCTCTCAAGTTCTTCAAGAAGCTTGGAAGTCTTCTTCTCCAAATTAGGGTTCTTCGAGCTTGAGTCTAAGGCTTTAATTTTTTTGGTATGTAAGGCTAACCTAAGTGAGGAATTCTAATTTTCCTCATGTCCTAAATTCATTATTAAGATTGTTAAGTTTAAAGCTAGGGTTTATTGTTTAATTCATGATCCTCTACCCTATCAATATGTGTTGAATCGCCTTTATTGAATTCTTTAGATTGAGTTGAGTATTGATATCCTTTATTATTGATTATAATCCTTTCCCATTGAATTGCTATTGTCGACCATCCTCTTTTTATTGTTAATGGTTGACTGATGAGTTAGTTCTTATCTCTTATCCTATGAACCCTAGATATATGAAAGCATGATTTTAAGAAGTATGATTTGGAAGCATGTGTTTTGAAGTAAATGCATTATTTTTTCATTAAGATTGAGCATATTATCAAGAGAGTATGCATAATGAGATTTTATCATAAAGATATAATTTTTAGCATGATTTTCAAGAGCTTAAGTAAAGTCTTATTTTTGAAAGTCGTGAGATGATTTTGAGCTAAGGCTCACAAGTATAGTTTTAAAGAGTTTTTTTGAATTCCGGACTCCCTAATATAGTTTTAAGCCATGTTTTGCACCAAAGTTCATAAGAAGAGTTTAATCAGATTTTGAGCGAAAGGCTCCAACAGATGATTTTAAAACATTCGTTATATCTTATAGCTAAAGTAATTTATAATGATTTTTTAAGTTTTTCCGCACTGAGGGCCCAGTTATATGAGCATATATTTTGGGATAATTATCTAACACCAAGTTGGGTGAACGAGTTTAGACAACCCCTAAGACCTAGAACTACATAGCCGACATAGGATAGGATTGTATTGTAGGTTAGGGTGACTCCTTAGATAAGTCCCTAGTAAGGACTTCAATTATTCTATAGTTTCTCTTCAGCCCTAGCAAGGATTTGGATATCCCTCCTCCATGTGGTCCATATATGGGATCATCATGCGCTCATTCATGATGGTTGTCAGTTATGAGAAACTCCCAAATTAAAGATATACATTACTTGCATATGTATTTACATAGATTATTATTATGCATGCTTTATAGCATAAACTATTTTACACATAGAACATATTATGTTATATGCATCATTCAGAGCTCAATTTCAGTTATGTTAATTTAGTCAAGTTTATTGATTCCAATTATGTCCTTCGATTGGGACATTCTTGCTAATGTTGTTTCATTCAGCTATTTTACATACAGTACATTCCATGTATTAATGACCTCTTTGGCACTATATCGTATTATGATGCAGACTCAGGTAGACAGTATTAATAGTGGACGCTTCGCTGGGACTTCATCTACATTCACCCTTTGGTGAGGCCTCCTACATTTAAAGTGTCATAAGTTTTGATTGAGTCTTTTTATTTATAGAGCTTGAGGTAGCCGTGGTAGCTTTATCCTAGTACCTATCTTCAGTTATTAGAGGATTCATAGATGGAGTAAGATGATGAGTCAATAATGTTACTTCTAACATTTATTTTGGTAGGAGAATAAATTTTCGTTCATTATATTGAGCTCACTATGTTTCAGCTTTCACATTATTTATTGAGATCTAAACTGATAGTAAGTCAGGCCAAGGGTTCTCTTAGATCACAAAAGTGGTCAAAGTGCCGGTCTATGCCTAGGGTCTAGATTCGGGGCGTGACAAACTTGGTATCAGAGCTTTAGATTTCCAAGATTCCTAGGGTGTCTATGAACCGCGTCTAGTAGTTTCCTTGTCTATGCGAAGCACACCACATTTATAATAGGGAGACTATGTAGCATTAGGAAATACATCCCTTCTTTCATACTCTAGATCATGCGATAGAGTTTAACTCTATAAAGACTTCCGCATGAATCATGTATTCACGTGTTGCAAATAATGCCTCTTAAACGCAGTGCCAATCAGAGGAACACAACAAACTTGCCTCCATAGACCAGGATACAGAAAGGGAATGGTCCCCGCATTCCAATTCAGGGATCTAGCATTGGAATTCAGGATGGACCATCTACAAGGGGCAGAATTCCTGAGACCCCAGTCCCTCTGCCCCCTGATATGGGTACTGTAGAGATATAGTTCAAAAAGGCTATTCAGATGCTCACTCAGTTGGTGGTTGCTTAGTCAGGACGTTAGAACTCAACACCAGCCAGTTTTAGTTCCCATATTTCAGGAACATCCAAGATTAGAGAGTCCTTGAGCATGAACCCTTCAGTGTTCACAGGATCTATGGTTGATGAGGACCCTCAGAACTTCATTGATGAGATCTGGAAGATTCTAAAGGCAATGCATACCTCTGAGATCAAGGGAGTTGAGTTTTCTTCCTACCAACTTAAGGATGTGGCTAATGTGTGGTATGATTAGTGGGAGCAAGGAAGAGGTGATAATGTAGCTCCAACCACTTGGAGCAGTTTTGACAAAGCTTTCCTAAAACACTTCTTCCCTTATGAGCTGAGAGAGGAAAAGGCGGAGGAGTTTGTTAACTTGAGGCAAGGAACTATGAGTGTGACGGAGTACAACCTTAAGTTTATTCAGCTATCTAGATATGCTCCAAAAATAGTACAAATATGAGGGCCGGAATAAGGAAATTCATGTTTGGATTGGGCAAGCACGTGAAGAAGAAGTGCAAGGGATCTCTATTGATTAGTGACATAGAAATTTCTAGACACATCGTATATGCCCAGCAGGTAGAGGAAGACAAACAGAAGGACCAAGAGGAGCACTAGAGCAAGAGAGTTAAGATAGCAGGCAATGAGGCTACACAGCAGAGGAATGGGAATGGAAACAAGCCCTTCTTTAGTGGTAGGTGCTCTGAACCCGCACAGTCAGCTAATGCTCTAGCACAATGTCACAGGATTGAGTAGAGATCACAGCAACAGGATGTTACAGCTCTGGGCACCCAGTGATACCCACTTGATGGAAAGCGCGGTAGGCTTTACTTAGGTGAGTGTCATAGGGACAAGGATGAGTGTTATGGATATGGACGGCAAGGCCATTCTATGGAGGATTTTCCATCTAGGCATGGAATTGAGGGCAACAAAGCCCAGCCTACTCCACCAACAGGCAGACCTTCCCAAGGCATTACATCAGGGATAAGCAGCGGTCAAAACTGCCTATATGCTATGGCTAGTTGGAAGTACTTAGAAAACTCTCCAGATATTGTTACTGGTATATTAAAAGTCTTCTCCATTCATGTTTATGCCTTACTTGATCTAGGTACTGCTTTATCTTTTGTGACTCTTTATGTAGCTGATAAGTTTGGAATCTCTCCGGAACAACTCCTGGAGACTTATAGTGTTTCTACTCCGATCGATGAGTCAATTCTAGCTAAGAGACTCTATAGAAATTTTATAGTTTCAGTCCATCATACAGAAACCATAGGTGTCTTGATTGATCTATACATGGTGGACTTTGATGTCTAGGAATCAGATTGGTTGTATTCATATTATACAACGGTTGATTGTAAGACTCTAATAGTTGACTTTCGATTTTCAAATGAGCCAGTTCTAATTTGGGAAGGTAGTCCCGTCATGCGTAAGGGTCATTTCATTTCATACCTTAAGGCTAGGAGGTTAATCTCTAAGGGGTGCATCAATCATCTAGTGGGAGTGCAAGACTCTGATATTGAGACCCTATCCCTTTAGTCAGTTCCTGTTGTTAATGAGATTCCTAAGGTTTTCCCCGATGATTTTCCAAGAGTCCCTCCAAATAGGAAAATATATTTCGAAATCGATGTTATTCCTAATACTCATCCAATCTCTATTCTACCCTATAGAATGGCTCTAGCCGAGTTGAAAGAGTTAAAAGAGCAGTTAAAAGACCTTCTAGATAAAGGTTCCATCAGCCTCAGTGTTTCACCTTGGGGTGCTCCAACTCTCCTCATGCATAAGAAAGATGATACCCTTAGAATGTGTATAGATTATAGACAGTTGAACAAAGTCACCATAAAAAATAAGTATCCTCTTTCTAGAATCGATGACTTGTTCAACAAAATTCAGGGTGCCAAGTGTTTCTCTAAGATAGACCTTAGATCTAGATATCATCAATTGAAGGTAACAGAATGTGATATCCCCAAGACAGCTTTCAGGACCTAGTATGGTCATTTTGAGTTTGTTGCTATGTCCTTTGACTTGACTAACGCTCCTGCAGTATTTATAGATCTCATGAACAAAGTGTTTAAGCCATATTTTGATATGTTTGTTATTATGCTCATTGATGATATCTTGGTCTATTTCAAGAGTGAGGGGGAGCATACCAACCATGTCAGAATAGTCCTTCAGACCCTTAAGGATAAGAAGTTATTTACCAAGTTCTCTAAGTGTAAATTCTAGCTGAAGTCCGTGGCATTCCTAGGCCACATAGTCTCCAGCGAAAGTATTAAGTTTGAAGCAATTAAGAATTGGCCTAGACCTACAACCCCAATAGATATCAGGAGTTTTTTAGGTTTAGCAGGCTATTACAGAAGGTTCATAGAAGGGTTTTCATCTATTTCTTTTCCGTTGACTAAGTTAACCCAGAAGAAGGTCAAATTTCAATGGTCTAAAACTTGTGAGAAAAGGTTTTAAGAATTGAAGACTCATTTAACCACTACTCCTGTGTTGACCCTGCCAGCAGGCACAGATGGCTTCGTTGTATATTGTGATGCCTCTAGAGTAGGCCTTGGATGTGTATTGGTATATAATGGTAAGGTATAGCTTATGCCTCCAAACAGCTGAAAATCCATGAGAAGAATTATTTGACTCGTGACTTAGAGTTGGAAGGGGTTGTGTTCACATTGAAGATTTCACTCCATTATCTCTATGGTTCTCATGTTGATGTGTTCACAGACCGCAAGAGTTTTCAATATGTGTTCAACCAAAAGGAGCTGAATTTAAGACAAAGAAGATGGCTTGAGTATCTCAAGGATTATGACATGAGTATTCTCTACCATCTAGGTAAAGCGAATGTAGTTTTTGCTGCTCTTAGCATGATGTCTATGGGAAGCACAACCCATGTAGAGGAAGAGAAAATAGAACTAGCCAAGGATGTGCATAGTCTCTCACGTTTGGGAGTTTGTATTTTAGACTCCGAGGAAGATAGTGTGCTTGTCCGGAATGGAGCCGAATCCTCAGTTGTGGAAGGAAAAGCAGGACAGAGATCCCCTCTTGCTTCAGATGAAGGAAGATGTCCAAAAATAGAAGGTATTGGTTTTCGCACAAAGGGGAGATGGTGTCCCCTATTGGTGGAATGGTATGAAGAGGGACATAGAAAATATTGTTGCTAGGTGTACAAATTGTCAACAAGTCAAGGCTGAGCACTAAAGGCCATGTGGTGTCGCTCAAAATATAGTACTTACCGAGTGGAAGTGGGAGATGATCAATATGGATTTTATCACTGGTCTACTGAAATCCCGCAGACAGCATGACTCTATTTGGATGATTGTAGATAGATTGACTATGTCTATGATAACACTCAAATTACACCTCAGAAGAAGTATAACACGGTCGTTGTCAATAAAGAACACAATTAAGGTTGGGGTCGATCCAATAGGAAATATGGTCAAGATCTTGACTAATTTCTAGTATTTACACTTCTAGTTCAATTATTTCCTAAAGGGGGTTTTAAGAGGAATAATCAAGTAACAATATTGTGGAATGGTGTTTCTAAAAAAGATATTCAATTAACAAAGGAAGTGTTCTCCATGGCTTCTTAACTAGGTTGTGTTATTACACTTGTAATATACTCCAATACTTAGCCTATAGCATTGATAAACAACGTTCATCCAAACTACTGATTTTCCCTATTAGATGACTATACTCAATTATCGAGTTAGGTCTCATGAACGATTTCAACTAACCTTTTATCAATAATTCCAAATTAACTTATCTGCGATCGCAGCTCAAGTTATTCAATGAAAATTAATTTCAAGGCCTTTTTGTTCTTTTCTTTTCCTAATCTCTTCTTCTCTAGATTCAGTAAGAAGAGAATACGGGTTAATCCTAACGTTGCGCACCATTAAGAAATAATTAACATGCAAAAAAGAATAATACAAGCATCCGTATTGGTTTAGAATCACTCTATGTTAAACCTAGTTTGTTATTTCACCGTGGTTCCCACAACCCTAATTGTGGAGGTTTTAGCTACTCATAATTGCAAGCAAGAAATTAGAAATCGTGAAAGAAATCACAATAAAAAAACTTACAATAATGAAGGAATAAAACCCACGGATCAATTGCACAATAACTTTGAAAATCAAGATCACAATGATGAAATTGTCTAAAGGTTGTTGTGTATCTTGTTCTCCAAGTAGNTGGCTAAGTGTTTGATCCTGATACGACGGAATAAAACCCACGGATCAATTGCACAATAACTTTGAAAATCAAGATCACAATGATGAAATTGTCTAAAGGTTGTTGTGTATCTTGTTCTCCAAGTAGTATTGGGAAACTCAAAAACACGTATACAATCAAAAGTCCGATTCTCTAATGAAAAATAAAAGGAAAGTATTTATACAATTAACAAAATCCATTCCTAAATTAATAGGGATTCTGTTGTCAAGAAGACCTACGAGTCATTGCATGCTGCTAGGAGTCGTGGCTTCTGATCATAGTATAAAATGCAACATCTGAATCTATCAGGTATGGACAAATGGTACGACTTGTGTTGTATCACTATGAGTCATAGGAGGCAATCATGGTCTGAACTCCTGAACTTCAACCTTTCTGATGATCATCCTACGGGCATGTCTTGCGGTTCATACAAGACTGATATAACTCATGCAATCCACTCATAATAGGAGGATTTCATGCTACCAGTCTCACTGAATCTCACCACGAGTTAGTGGTATGAATCAAACCATGGTTTCATGACTCGTGATCTTGGGAATATTTACATGCCAAAGTGATATTTTATACCCAAGCTTTAGTCGTGTTTTTACCTTATTTTAAGTATAATCTCATGTAATATTAATTATAACTAACATATGTGATTAGCCCATTTTTGTAGGTAAAATATGCTAATGATGGGGCTTAATATGATGATGCATGATATAGAAGGAACCTTGGAAGGAATTTTGAGGAAGATGCATGAAGATGGAAAGAGAAATGGGCTGCCGCACAAGGCAACGCGCCACACTAGCTGAGCAGCGTGCTGGGCGTCATGCCATGGTAGGTTGGTACCATGCACGAGGAGGTGCCAGGAAGTGTGCTTATGCATTGGATCTTTGGCACGCCAAGCCCTACTGAGTGATAAAGGCATGTCAGGCTAGGCGAGAGGCATGCTAAGCGTCATGCCACACCCAACAAGCCTTGCCAATGCCTTGCCCTGCAATATGTCAATTCCATATTCTAAAACACCTGCACGATACCTCTATTTCATGGAGCCAAACTACTGTAATGAGAAGTGTGGCACGAAGTCAGTCCACCATGGGTAAAAAGTTGGCAAATATAAAAGGAACACTTAGATCATTTTATTGATATCACGTAATATTTTGAAAAACTGAAGAGGAGCATGAGGAGGAACATAACGAACTTCAGCTTCTAGGGTTTTGTTTCTTTTCCTTCTTTTTCCATTCTTGTAGTACATCAATTCAAACACAATGTTGGATTCTTGTACTAGTATGAGTCGCTAAAACACTTCTTCTAGGGTTGAGGCCACATAATATGAAGATATTTGTATAATTCTAATGTTGGTTCAAGTTCTTCATTGTTATTTGTTTTGGATTCTTGTTTTAACATTTTAATGCTTGATCACCATTGAAATGCATGTGTTATTCTTAGGCAAACTCAAAAGAGAAAACCCTGGGATAGAACTACAAATGCAAGAAGTGAGTTCAAGTCTTTAAGGCTGATTCGCGGTTAGGATAAAAATATACCTAATTCACCTTGCTTGGTTATCAAATGGGAAGATAGCAAGGCACTTGAATTTTAATTGTAACATCACCACTCTTTGATGTAGTTGTGAAATCAAGTTTAGGTTAAATGGTTAGAGGATCGAAAGTCAATAACCAAGGGCATTAACCCCGTAAACCACTCCGTTAGGAAATTGCATATGAATTAGGTTGTCATATCCGCACTCAACGATGTAGCTGTGAGGCTAATTCAAATATATTTTAAGAGGCTCTAAAGACCATGAACATGGAATTTATCTTGTGAGACAACAAATGAAGACAAATACTTGAACCAATACGAATGTTACCTATACGTGATTGTTTGGCCTTAACCCTGGATTCTTCTCATTTTTTTTTTCAACTCCATTTATGATCACCCTTAGATTTAATAACAAACTAAAAAATCTTGAAAACTTGCACTTTTGAATTTTGAGTTAATACTTGAACTTGATAATTCAACGATAATCTAATCCCTATGGGTTCGACATCGACTCGTTAAGAGTCACTATATTAATTATATGACCGTGTGCGTTTACGCGTGCGCCAGAGGCGTAGCAAGTTTTTAGCTTCGTTTTCATGGATTGGCAACATTTGGTGAATTTTTAGTTTTTGTATTATTTTTGTATTTTCTTAAGTGCTGAAAACTTGGCTTAGTCACCAAATTTGTAGGTAATAGGTTGGTCCTTACAGCAAGCTGGCAAGGGATAGAGAATCGGTAGAGCTATACCCTGAACCTGAGAGAAGGTTGAGATAGATGAGAAGGGAGGGTGCCGCTCTATATCCCATCCAACAGGTTCAACAGGACGAGGTTGCACCCGCAAAGATGGCAGCCAAACCAGTTTGCGAAGTGGCAATCCCACTCGCGACCAATGTTACCTCCAGCATCCGCAGACCAGAACCTAGAGGTAGATTCGAGCTAAAATAGAATATGGTGCATTTATTGCATACACGTGGCCATTTCTCATGGATGACTCATGAGGATCCACAATAGCACCTGTAGAACTTTTTGGAAATCAGTGACACATTCATCCTCACCGAAATGTCAACTGATTATGTGAGGCTAACACTTTCCTCATTTTCACTTTTGGGAGAAGCAAAGAGGTGGTTGAAGGCAAAACTACCAAATCCTATCACTACTTTGGACGACCTAGAAAGAAAGTTCCTCATTATATCCTTTCCATATGACAAGATTGTTAAATTGAGAAGTGAGATACTGAGTTTCAAATAGCGGCTGGATGAAAATATATATTTGGCTTGGGAGAGATTCAAGTCCTTGTTGAGAGACTGCCCCCATTACCAGCAAAGCAATGAAGTGCTGGCCTATACTTTTGTGGAAAGTCTTGAACCCCACACAAAAATTTTGCTAGACTCTGCATCAGGTGGGCACGCACTAGAGAAAACATATGATGAGTTGTACACTCTGTTAAATAGGATTACACAGAGAAATCCAAAGTGGCACAGTAAGGCATCTCAGGGAGCAAGCAAGAGAGCGGTTGGGTTGATAGAGGTTGATAGTGTGAATGCATTGGCAGCTCAGTTGCCTTCATTTCAACACCAGATGATGACGCAGTTCAGCAAACTAAATCTAGCATAGTCGCAGGCATAAGTGAATGCAATTCAACCAGCTCAAAGCTAGTATGAGATTTGTGGAAATAGCAGGCATGGTGCAGACTCTTGCGGAGCAAATCTAAAGTCGTGAACTTTATAGGTAATTGATATTGGGCAGAATTGCTTGCCCAAGTGCTATTTTATATCTTAACTTAGTCATGTTTGTCTAATTATACACTTACATTCTTATGCGATTTTGTGTAAATTTGGGTATGCAGTAACCAACATGATTAGTCCTTGTTTTGTAGGTGTAAAATGCATATGAGTAACTAAATAATGATAGGTGAATTGAAGGAATGGAGTTGGAAGTGAATTGCAAAGATGGCAAGAAAACATGCCATGGCAAGGCTGGGCGCGCCAGGCAGCGTGCCACACTGTGCGTGTGTCGTGCCCAGCGTCGTGCCCCGCCAAGGCCATGCGCGGGAAATGTTGCACTCCAAGGCGCCTGCGCACCAGCGACCATTCCACGCCAGGCATTGTTGCGCGCCGCAGGACATGTCACGCTGGCCATCACGCAGGACCAGCGTCGTGCCACGTTGGCTGTCGCGCCATGCCTCGGCCAAGCAACATTCAAGTGCAAATTCAAGTGGACCTCCGCATTACCTCCGTGGCACAGAGGCAAATTGGTGCATTCACCTCCGTGCCACGGAGCCATTTCATGACAGGCCAAAAATTGCAAATTTCCTATTTACTATAAATTAAACCCTTAGCTCCTAAAATCATTTTGTCATGAAATATTTTTAGAAAACCATAGAGGAGCGAAGGGAGAAGTGAAGAACTCACCTAGGGTTCACTAATTTTACATTCTCTTTTACCTATTCTTGTAAGTACAATACTTTAACGATGTTTTTAAGTTATTATACGAACATCAGTGGCTAAAACCCTTCCTCTAGGGTTGAGACCACGTGATATGATTGTAATGCATGAATTCATTTTAGTTTGAGTTGTTAATTGTTGTTTTGTCTTACATTCTTTATTATGGTTGTTTTTATGCTTGATCACCATGAAAACATACATGTTAAGCTAGGTAAAAGCTT